>JTDE01000802.1:171423-183426 GCA_014338405.1 Paragonimus skrjabini miyazakii
CTGTGTACCAGTCGATCGAGTACACTTCACGACTTCTCGAACAAAGGTAGGCAATGACTACGGACTGGTCAGATTAACATGTGTAAACTGCAAAACGGCACCACGACATTGTGATATACGACAAAGTTACTGAAGCACTGATTTTTTAAAAGATAACACTCTCTTATGCATGTGATTTTAAAAAAATGGAGACAAGAACCTTTCCAATAAGCTGGCACAATAAACAGAAGTTTGATCGAAGCCTAGAAGAGATTCGGAAACCGGTTATCGTAGATGAGAATGTAATAAACTGATCTTCTGGGCGCAACGCACTTCGATAGGAAGGGCCGTCATGTGTAATCAAAAACGAAAAAGGGGCAGTTTCGGTTCACAGTGCAGTTGTCGTCACCACACACACACACACACACACACACACACACAATGTTCATCCAGTTCACCAAAACGATTCGACAAAGAGACTAGTCTCAACCCAATACGACGCTACTTGTGAGCACTTAGAGATGCTCCAAAACCGGTTACATTCTCAAACTTGAACATCATGGTGACAGCAAACTCAAAAATGTTCATCACTGACAGCGCCCATCTTCACCTTTACATATTCATTGAAAGTTCGATGAAATATGAAACGGTCTGCTTCAAAGTTATCAAGTCAAGTGTTTTTGGTTGAACTTTCGACAATTTTGCGTAGATCACTTCGGACTTTCACATGACAGAGCGAAATGTGTCAACTGTTAGTGTGAGTGAGGTTTCATTACAAATTGGTTTGGTACAATATGAAATAGGAATTGACATAAAAACGGGTTTTCCAATAGTTTAAGGCTCTTCATCTGTTGAGATCACCAGTAGAAGGTGAAACCAAGTATGACCCTCATCTTGTTCCAAAATTTCAGCAAAATGTTTGTCCATACTATCAGTCAAATGTTCACGTTCCGTTTTACCCGAAGCATTCCACGCTTGCCGAACAGTTTTCTTGAGTTACACTTTCGACTGGTGAGTTGGGTTATTGTAATATGCACACTTGGATAATAGCCCCCGTAGATAATATATCGGGGTAAATCAGAGCCCACAGATGGTCACTGTATCAGTTTGGTTGCTCATTAGATATCATCTTACCTTCTGGACAGTTGTCATTTGGGAACGTCCCACGTTCGCCTCTGTATTGGCCTACAACTGATAACAGATAAACGGAAAATGCCGGAATATGTAGGTGGACATTTTGTCTTCCAAGTATAAACACCGATTCCAATTGCGTGAACGAGACCAAAACTTTTCACACTGATACCATCAAACGATCGCCTAATGTAGGCATCGGGCTTTTCATGTAAACCACGCCAATAATAGTACCAACCGTCTAGATCGTTCACTGTCATTTTCTTCTCTTCAGAGAAGGCTACCATGTGTTAGTGATCTGTCCAGCCGATGCGAGCCTCCTGCCAACACATTTTGTTTTCCACTATGGTATATCTTTAGCGGCGGTATTCGACAAAGCAACTACCGACGACTCTTTTATGATCCTGTGAGTTGTAGTGTTTGAAAACTCCAACATCAAATTCAGCATGAAAGTGTGTAAGCTACCAGATTCCGCAGACATCTTACGTAGTACTGTCTAGTTCGCCTGACATGTATAGCTTCTCCTCCATCGGTTGGCTTATTTTTACAGTATTTTTTACGGGTCGGTTTTTAAATTCTTCGGACGTCATCCGAGTTTGTTGCTACAACTATCTATTGCATTGCATTAAAACCTCGCCTCACATGGAATTTGTTTGTTTCACATTTTTAGGGCGAAAAACGGGTTGTAGTCCGTTGGTTTTCATATATCAATGTGTTAGTGCCGCTCAAGGAATTACGTCATTCTATTGGTCAGTGATAACGACTATTTCAATTTGAACATAACTCAGCATCAAAAGTGTCACGTTCCTGGTCCAGGCGCGAAGAGTTGCCATCGCAATAAATGACCCCTCTATAATTGTGAGACCGTCATTTTTGATTGTTTATAGTAATTGATCTCAAAATAATTTGTGTTAAAACCTCACTCACACGGAAATTTGATTTTTCTTACTCTCTCACACAAGATCGAATTGATCTACGTAGATTGAAAAACAGGTAAGTAAAGGAACACAAATGATCTTATGACTGTAAGACAAAAGACATCGACAAGTGTTTCAAATTTCATGTGAGTGTAGATACTAATGTGATGAGGAATGTGGTACAGATGGTGAAGTTGGATTGCTAACTAATGGTTATTTCAAGATGAATTGTTCTAAACCTCATTGCAGTCGAGTAAAATGAGCTAACCGAAACTAAACTGCTTGTTCACATGTGAACAAAAAAACAGATAGGTTTTTCATTAATTGAAAAAAATTGTGATCGAAACAGTGACAAATACACCGAGAAAACTCACGTTTGAGAACAATTTCACCAAACATGACAAAAGGACCGGCTTCGAACAATAATCCTTCGTTACCTATTTGCACATGAGCTCGACCTTGCAGTAGCAGAATAGCATAGTTGGCCCACTGATTTGGCCGATAGAGAATATTGGCTTCATCATCCTTCGGGCTAAGAAGAGTTGTTGAGGAAAGTAAAAAGTGAAGTGGGGGAGGGAGGCAAAGGGCGGCATAATAAGATAGGTTTGACAGATGTATATTTGGTATGGCTACTTATAATAAAAAGTGGGCCCTTAGATGGATAAAAGCGTGCATGTAGTACAGCAGTCCAAAAGCCTACCCAGTTACATGTATATGAGCAAACTGTAAATTAGTGTTTTTCGCAATCGATCACAGATAATTGATCATGACAAAAACATGACTGCTCAGAAACGAACACTTGTGTTAACAACAATGATCAATTTGATAGGCGTGCGGCTAACACGATCTACATTCTACAATGCCCGGCTGAAAGAAACTTGGAACAAAGTGATAAAAAGGCGCAAAACTTCCTGTAACGAAAGGTGATCGAATTCAACAGTGCATGTGTGTGTACGCGGTGACCTTTCTGCTAAGTTGATGTGATGTCAAGGGTGGTGCGCTGTTATGATCCGGAGGATTGTGCTGACTAGGACTTTGGTCCTTCCAGGTTCAAACATGTCAGATACGTTAAACGGGAGCAGCCAAACACAAAACAGTTGCGCTCCTAGCCTTGTTTCACATATCGCACTATTGACTGCGAAGGGTAGTTGGACAGTAAGACACAAATGTGAGTATACAACAGAACTATATTTATAGTTGCAGCACTATTGTCTTCCGCGAACAGGAGGAGGGAATTAGAGAGGGCATGCTCAACCAAAGACTACCTCGATCGCCCAACGGTTCATCGTGACGGCCGGCATATTGTTACACGACAGAGAGAACGTACACTAGTTCTCATACATTTGATATGGATTATAATACATCTACTGCGCACAGCGGTAATCGGAATGAGTCGTCGCCGTCTTATTCACTGTATTCCCAGGCTGGGTAAGCCTGTCACGTGAGTCAGACTTTTCAGTCAATGGTTCAGAGTAGGATCCCCAGAAAAAACCCCATAATCTATCACTTTGCGAATCAGGCACGTGTGCCAGAGTTTGCGGGTGGAGTCCCCCAAGAAAACCATGTTTCCATTTGTCCCACAAATCAAGCAATTAAGTCAGAGACTCAACCTGACGCCCAAAATGTCAACCTGAGACATGTCATGGACGCAAGACGTTGTCCGTCCAGACGTAGAATGTACGTGCGCTGCTGGATCGTTGCACAGCCAGATGGCCGGAACGTCACAACCCACTGATTTCCATGGAACTGACCGGTAACAGCATCGATTTTGTAGCCAAGGTAAGCTCAAAGAAGCAGGTGCTGGGTAAATATTGTACTGAGAAAGGCCTGGCGCACAGTGATTGTTTCGTATCAATTCTTTGATAACAGACGAAGCACACGGCATCAGCTTTCGAATCATGTCCGTGTGAATGCGACTCCGTCGGGGTAAACCTGCCGAATTTCGTAATGTTTATGGTTCAATTATATGCCACACCGATGGTACACGAGACCACAGGCCGATCAGGGCCAAACTGTTTATGTTTGATCGTAAGCGACAGCGGCAAAAAGTGGACATAAGATAACTGCAGAACTCAAAGCAGACGACAATATCTCACCACGCAGTTGCGGTTCGTGTGAAAAACGCGCCCGTATCCACTATCCCTATTAGTATATGACAATATCTTAAGGAACAGATAACGGCGAAATCCATCAAAAAAAAACGGTATCCAGCGCCAAGTACGACAACAAAGCAGTCATCTCCAACCTGATATGACGCAACAGTGAAACGCTTGATGTTTCCGCAATAAACCCAAGTAATGCAAACAGTCACATTCTGAAGGGTTTATTAACAACTCACTGAAAGGCGTGCCAGATTGGCTAGCACGGGGGTGTACGCGCATTTCCGGCCAAGTCGCTCAGCCCCATCGTCTCAGTGTTTTGGCCACTGCGGTCCACAGTCGATAACACCTGGCTGCTGACAAGTCCCTGTGATCATTTCAGCGCTCGGAAAACAACGCCGAGCTGGGGACCAGAATGCGTCGGTGACTGCAAATGGACAGACTAAAAATACGGCATTTCCCTCAACTGACGGTTATTATGATGATTTTCTAACCAAACAATGGATAATAAAAGACTGCATTCAGGAACGAAACAGACTTACAAATTCCTAGATGATTGATCGAAAACTAACAATTTTCCCATAGAATCTGAAGCATGTTATGCTGTGTTTTTAGGTTTGCCGCGCCATTTATGGTCTCTAACGTGTCGTTTTATTGCCATGCCGCCAAAAAGGCAAGCTATACATGTCATATCTCAGTTTTTTGGCCTTGTTATCAAGCCGTGTGTTTCCACTTCCTGTCAGCATATATTATTCGACCCTGTCATCCATGATGAGAGCAACTTGTTGCGTTATCGAGATCGGTGGGGACGGCTCTTTCAAAAGTGCTGTCCACATTGAGGTGCTTTGTTTTCTGGAAACCTGCACTATCTTCAAAAATGCTGTGTGCCAGTTGGACTGGACTAAGTATCACACCGGTGGACCGCGACTAAGTTGTCGTTTTAAGGAAACAATTACTGGTACCGGGACAATCTTTGTACTTCATAAATGAATCATACGCAGCATGCAGATATTACAGTTAACTAGAAGTGGCTACATGTTCTCGATGTACGCTTGTCGGTGCCGTTCACAGCGTTATGCCAGAGAATTTTTACATTCCATGCAATAGATATTCCGTCTCGATAAGCAACTACCTTTTTACATATTGTGTCTGGTTAACGTGTACCTGTGATTAATACGTCTTGCGCCAAAGTAACTACTCTATGGTATTCCATTACAGCTGGACTAAAACGGTAGCTTAATGAGACAGTAATCTATTAGGTATACGAATCTAACTATTACCGCTACATATGTACTGTTCTATAAACAGATCGACATTACCGTCAAGCAAAGATAAAAGAGAAAGAAAGCATTGATATATTGACCAGAAATTCACAAAAGAATTTTCTACGCGGTTGTTTACACAAAAGCATTCTCCTTAGGCATGATGACAGCACACGTTGCGAAGTAGTCACAGAGACTGCACCGCATCCCAAGATGACGACCACTTCGGGTTTTTCTAGCGTTTGTGGACGTTTGTTTTCTGTAGGTTGGTGGAGCACCACATTACGCGCCATATGTACGACAATATTGGAATGAAACATTCGGTTAACGATGGTCGGTCGCGATGGACTAAAGGAGTGGTCCCCATGGTAGTGGGATATTACTCCGTCGATTTTTTCGGTTATCTTAAGCAAAATCTATAGAGAACGTCCACAAACGCTAGAAAAACCCGAAGTGATCGTCATCTTGGGATGCGGTGCAGTCTCTATGACTACTTCGCAACGTGTGCTGTCATCATGCCTAAGGAGAATGCTTTTGTGTAAACAACCGCGTAGAAAATTCTGAGCATCTTTTGTGAATTTCTGGTCAATATATCAATGCTTTCTTTCTCTTTTATCTTTGCTTGACGGTAATGTCGATCTGTTTATAGAACAGTACATATGTAGCGGTAATAGTTAGATTCGTATACCTAATAGATTACTGTCTCATTAAGCTACCGTTTTAGTCCAGCTGTAATGGAATACCATAGAGTAGTTACTTTGGCGCAAGACGTATTAATCACAGGTACACGTTAACCAGACACAATATGTAAAAAGGTAGTTGCTTATCGAGACGGAATATCTATTGCATGGAATGTAAAAATTCTCTGGCATAACGCTGTGAACGGCACCGACAAGCGTACATCGAGAACATGTAGCCACTTCTAGTTAACTGTAATATCTCCATGCTGCGTATGATTCATTTATGAAGTACAAAGATTGTCCCGGTACCAGTAATTGTTTCCTTAAAACGACAACTTAGTCGCGGTCCACCGGTGTGATACTTAGTCCAGTCCAACTGGCACACAGCATTTTTGAAGATAGTGCAGGTTTCCAGAAAACAAAGCACCTCAATGTGGACAGCACTTTTGAAAGAGCCGTCCCCACCGATCTCGATAACGCAACAAGTTGCTCTCATCATGGATGACAGGGTCGAATAATATATGCTGACAGGAAGTGGAAACACACGGCTTGATAACAAAGCCAAAAAACTGAGATATGACATGTATAGCTTGCCTTTTTGGCGGCATGGCAATAAAACGACACGTTAGAGACCATAAATGGCGCGGCAAACCTAAAAACACAGCATAACATGCTTCAGATTCTATGGGAAAATTGTTAGTTTTCGATCAATCATCTAGGAATTTGTAAGTCTGTTTCGTTCCTGAATGCAGTCTTTTATTATCCATTGTTTGGTTAGAAAATCATCATAATAACCGTCAGTTGAGGGAAATGCCGTATTTTTAGTCTGTCCATTTGCAGTCACCGACGCATTCTGGTCCCCAGCTCGGCGTTGTTTTCCGAGCGCTGAAATGATCACAGGGACTTGTCAGCAGCCAGGTGTTATCGACTGTGGACCGCAGTGGCCAAAACACTGAGACGATGGGGCTGAGCGACTTGGCCGGAAATGCGCGTACACCCCCGTGCTAGCCAGTCTGGCTTTGGTTACAGCGATGTGTTGTGCCCGTTTCCTCACCCGGTTCGGTTGGAAGGCCTGTTTGTTGGGTTAAACCTTTGGCCTGGAATCCGGGTTTTGTTTCCGGCTGCTACACTTTAGTGACATACGATATGATCGACATGCTGTTCGCTGCTCGAGAGATCCATGAGAAGTGTCGTGAACGTAATCAATCGGTGTATACCCTGTTCATGAATTTCACCAAGATGTTTGACTTTGTTAGCCTTGAGGCATTGTGGACGGCGCCTGGTACGTTCGGATGTTCAGATGAGTCCCTCACTCTAATTAAAACGTTGCGTTTGGGTATGAGGGCGAAGGTGCAACCGTATGGGTGGAACTCTGATGATCCTAACATTGTCACTAACATGGAGCGAGCAGGATTGTGTCTTAGCCCCGACCCCATATAGTTTATATTTGACTGCAATGCTTACAGTTGCCCTTCAGTACTCGAGGGACGGCAATGATGATGAACGCCGCACGGATGGACGCTTACTGAGTATTCTACGTTTCATCGTCCCAAAGCAGCTACATACTTCAAGAATCTGCATGCTTCGGTTCGCGGAAGATAGTGCATTATTTGCACAGGGAAAATGAATGTCAATGACTGACCACGGTTTTCGCCACCACGATATCAAGTCCGGTATATCTTCTTCCTTTCAGTCTTCTCCAGGCGGAAGTGATGTTTTCACACTTAAGATTCGTATCGACGGAGACATCGTTGACAGCTGTACGAACTTCTGCTACTTAGGCAACAATCTCTCGGTAGATCTGTCTGAAGTAGGGTGGCAGCTAGACTGACGTCTGCGCAAATCTTGCATCAGCGTTATTACTTGATTTAGTATAGGTGACACCTTTCCAGGAAGAGTTTAACTTGACTACAAACACAACGAATCACACGAGACTAGGGCAACTGAAGAACCATGGGGAGTATAGTCGCGTTTAGTGGTTGTTTTTTTGACAAAAACGTCTCGCCGATTGGGTAAATCGATCTGAACAAACTAGTGTACATTGTGCTGCCAAACAATGTCCACTTTCCAGACAGTTCGTACGATAAGAACATAAACCAAATTACCGAATAAAAAAAAACAACTGATAAGGATAGAATATCATCTAATGGGACCTACTTGTAGGCGCACTCCACCACAATGTTAGCATTCAGGAAACTTTGTAGAACAGAATAGCACATGTATCGCTCATGAAAAGATTCGACGTCTGAAAAAAATAAAATGCGAACAGTTAGCACATATATCACGGATACACATTTGGATGTTGGCTGAATAAAGACTTATTGATCAGAAATTTCATGTGATTCGGATTGAATCAGTTTTAGTGAACAGCATCAGCCTCAGCAAACTTCAGGCCAGACATTGTTTTTGGGAAACAAGAACACAACGGGAGCGCCATCGCAAGAAGTGTAACTACGAAGTATACGCACTTGACGAGTCATAAAGTTTTTAGTATCCACGCGTTGAACATGTAATATGGATCGAGAATAAAGTAGGCTCCGTAGTTCGCTGGAGATATTACCATTTGATGATCTTGCGCATATCGAAACAAACAGTTGTCGATGTTTCTCGACGCTCAACCTCAACCCGACATTCTACGACTGGTTTCGTCCTTAATTGGAGTTATCAGATAGCCTGAAAAATGGATCGAACCAGAAACCCCTAGCATTACAAGCCAATGTCCTTATCCGCTCGACCACCAGTTCTATGACTATAGCTTTCGGTGATGCAATATACATTTAACTGAGTTACAACTTGTTTTACATCCCATTAGTGTGGATGGACACAATCTATCTATTTCGAGGCAATTTCGTGCTTCAAGGTTTCCTCCATTCTGCAACTATCTGAGAGTCGTGCTTCTTGTGGGAAAATTAAGATTTCATATCTACTGCTCTCAACATCACTCATGTAACCAATGACAATAAGCTGACCTTCTAGTACACTTCGCATTGCCTACTCTATGTTAAACTGCCTTACGTAATTTTAAATTTCTTGCACATGCTTTTCCTGTTTATTATACGTCACCTAAAGGGCCGTTTTCGTAACACAATCATTACGATGTAATATGTCAAACATGCATTATTCCGCATGTATGCTCGTCATAAATTCATCACAGTAATTTCACTATAGTAACAGATAGGATGAAATAAAAATGTTCGCACATAAAACATCTCACGGTTTACGACTGGTTTATTCAAATGTATTTAGGGAATTTTTGTTTCCATTCTGTTTCTACCATCAGACTAAAATGAATCCGGTAATCGTAACCCATCTCACTTTAACTTTCCCATGCAAACATTTCTGATGCAGAGCACAAGGGGGCTGGCGTATGATTGGTGCGAATGATTGTGGCTGTTCAGTGGCATGAGAATACAAGATGACGCGCTCTTTTATAGTTCACTTTGGCTGACTTTAGATGGGGTCCACATACACTAACCATACCGAACGATTGCTTGTGAAGATGTGTTGTTGTAAACTGAAGGTGAAACAGTCTTTGAGCCATTCACGTCTCATATACGTACATAATTTCTTTTGCACATATCAATATTATCATCGTAAGTGCGGTTTTCATTATGCACGGCCTCTGGTTGGTAGACCAGCATGCCACCAAATGTGGAGCTTTAACTCATTTGAGCATTCTGATGCGACTTATGTCCTCAAAGCAACGGTACAGGATTTTAAAAACATCTGATACAGAAATAAAAGTAGACATATTTGTGTACGACGGTTAACAGAAACCAAACAACCATTCAAGGGTAAAAGAGTAATACAGTTGTTATGGGTACAGTTATGTTAAACTGGTGCCATGAATAGTATTTTGGAAACAAAGCCCTATGGACAAACCAGTCGTGTAAGCGGTCTGTATCTTCGAGAGGAATACGAAGGGCAATCAGTAACGATTGTTCAGTAACAATAACACGAATTGAGGATTATACGGTCGAATGAAAAGGGGGGAAATCACAATTATACATGGGGACTCATGCGAATAAAATAACATAGCGGTCACAGTCAACAGATCTGGAATTAAGTGCTCCGACCAAACAAGAAGATGACGAATTCCAGTTCACACTATTTGCATCAGAAAAGCACCAGTCGTTGCGTGATTTTCTAGCTCGAATAGTGAGCTTGATACAGATTAACTTTCTAAACATGAATCAGTGCACTTTGGGATGCCCAAGGTTAAGCTCAAAACTATGGAATTGACAGTTGATGATATTGGCTATCGGTGAACGCAGTTAAATGCCAAATTTCAGTTAGGCTCTGTTTGAAACAGCAGATACACATAAATACTCGGAAAACAAACACGATGTGAAAAAAATCGATTACAGAACAGATTTAGCATTCCATCAGTTCATGAGTGTCGACAGTTCTCGCAAAAGGCCACGAGACTTCACCGTAAAGGGAATATTGATAATCGTAGTTTGTTGACAAGCAAACTTTTTTGCTGAAGAAAATAATGAATAATTTATTAACATCTATTGCGTATTGCGTCAGCGAAAACTGAGCAAAGCGAAAGCGCATATGACAAGCATACGATAGACCAATCAATAGACGCGACTAATGAATATGGTCTCGGCTTCCTAACTGAAAAGTGAACGTTACCATTGTTTGGCTGAGTTACCAGTGAAATAAGGACAAGTACTGAAGCAGGATAGTGAAAGCCTCGAGGTAATGCCTCATCCTCATTTACGGCTCCATTGTCTGTTTGCAACTGGCATCTTTGCGGTGAATGTTTGACCACAGGAGTATAATGAATTAAATTCAATCCATCACTAAATTATGTATTCGAACCAGGGTACAGTCACAGTAACGTGAAAAGTAAGAAGTAGTGTTGTCAATCACACATATACTACACTGAAAATGGTTATGTTACCCATGCTGCGTTTTATAAAGAAATTAGCGCATCTCTTAGAAACTGAATGTATGAGAACAAAGAGTTAACGACGGCCACCTGCTAATTGTGCTCTTGAAGGAAAAATGCATCACATTGAGCTTCATAACATCCACACTTACAGTCATGCTAGCTGAATTACACTCAGTCTTGTTAGATTAACCTGTTGCACAGCACCGCTAATAACGAAGATTTAGATAACTTAAAACATACCATGATGCTCAATTCTGTTTAAATTATATCTATCAACGGAATCTGTGCACTTACTGGGCAACTTGGGTTAAAAAAATATCTGTAACAAGAGGGAATTTCAGTGTACACCAAAATTATCTAGAGAGTAGCAATGAAAATTAGTAGAAATATTTTTGTGGTTATTATTATCTACAAAGCATAACCGTTTCAAATGTTTGGATACTTTCTTGTCCGCGGATCATACAGAAAGTGGCAAAATAATGATTATGAGTAAATCACATTTATGACTACTTTAGATGACGATAAATAGGTCAGTGTGTATGCAAGTCTTTTAATCGAATGAGCGAAGTTGTGATGAAAAACATGACAATTCTGTTTCTCTTTACAAACTGGGTACACGTAATACATGGGCAACGAGTCTGAGGAGCGGATCGGGTTACGGAATGACGTTTCGCAACAGTAGCTTGTTTCTAATATCCTATGCATGCAACTTGGCCACTAGTGTTTGGTAATAGGTACCAAAAACAAGATCGGACATGTGACGTGCACAGACACAACTGTGTACCAAGTGTGATCTGATTTAACATTGTTGAAGATGGCGTAATTTATTCGCGAGGCTCGTTTGAACTTCTCACATATGAACAGTAGGACGAAGACTGGTACCAGCAACTACTGGGTTCACGGCCGACGCGTACGTCGCTAGAATAAAGTACTCCAAGATGTTGAATAATAAATCTATATATGGTTATATAAACCATGTCTCTCTGAATTGATATTGCTAACTTAAAAAAACCTAACAAATGGTCATTGTAG
>JTDE01000803.1:4030-33259 GCA_014338405.1 Paragonimus skrjabini miyazakii
TGAATTGCACGTTAGAAACCCTGATACATCGCAACCTAGGAGTGAGAAGAGATACTGCTATTTGGTTTACTGGCCACTAAAAGATTCTGAAGGATTTCCTGTATTTTGTATCCGGCATTCACCCTATAGTTGTTAATCGATGGTTCCTGTTTTCTCAGAGAATGCAGTAGTTTCGACCCTTGTCTGCTAAGCGTGATCAAAATAAGATTGCAACATAAGCAGTAGAGCGGAACTAAAGGAGCAATTATCAATTGGTAGAGATTGGGGAATTTATAACATTTGATAGTGATCGTACCACAACGTTACACTACAGTGTGTGCACTGTAGAATGCTGAATACTTATGTTTCAGTCGTGTATGACCCTCGTTAGATTGATCATAAAATCATTCAACTTGATTAGCTTGACATAACCTTGATTTCACTAGGCTATTCATAAAAGAAGCATTTTTGGATGCTCAATAAAACACAGGAAGTCATTTGCGAAAGTACACTTGAAAGAATGAATAACAGTATTCATAATAATACATCCGAATAATTTGGTGCTCACTACTGTCGTTCTGGAAGCATTACTCTTCTCCTCCTCCACAGTGTTCACGTGGTATCTGGACGAAAATGTTAGCTAATGCACTAGCTTGTCCATTAAAAACCTTTGTAAAACATTGCCATTCAAGGAAAGAGACGATCAATGTTTACAAGGCACGAATAACGATAGAGAAGTTCGTAACCAATAAACCGGGAATCAGTCGAGAGAAGTGTGGTCCTTAATGGTCCTTCTCCATCTATCAACATTAAATCTCTCGTCATTAAAGGTTGCATAAGGTGGTAAAAGTTTATGTTTGAATTAGTTCTACTAGTGCTGTGTCGATTTGGTTGAGTTACCACAGTATCCACTCAGTACCTACGGAAGATGACATCTTCAAAAAGTCTAACTGGGTTCAACAATCATCAATGCATCATGGTCCGCTTGGGGGTTGTAACCTGAAAACTGGTAGAATATATAGTGCTTCCTCCTCAAAGCAACAATGCGAATAAAAGCAATTCCTAAACAAGACCACTTTGTGAGAAACTCGGTAACTTTTTTACAAAACACACTTTACAACAACAGTTACACACCGAATGATATCATATATATCATATAATCCAGAAAGTATACGTCCTCACAATATCCAGATACATTATGCAACCAATTCTCATATCCTTTTTGTGGTCACCATCTGTTAGGACTACACATTTGGCCCTTTCAATTGTACAGCGAATAACTACTATTGACCTACAGTACTTTTACCCATAAAAGTCGTTGAAACGATTGACATACTGTAACGTTTTGAACATGAAAATATTCATAGGTGAGGAGCCAAAAGTTGTGTGTCTTGAGTACAGTCGTGTCATTGATGATGTTTCCGTAATCTATACAAATACATTAACCAAATGCACCAATACCGCTTCCACAAATCTATTTCAGGCAAATGATAACCTCAGGCTCCTACTTCACTTTTTGAAACCAAAGCAAAAGCGGTAAGGTGAACATTCTATTCAATGGGTATTTCTTAGTGCTCAACCACAAATTACATCACAAATGTAACATCATTGTTAGAAGACAGATAAATGCATTTGCTTGTTTGCCGCTGCATTACATGGACTGACGTGAAGTCCCATTCTCGATAACATGCTTCTTTTTGCGGATAGTTTGAAATGCATAGCCTACAGCTTGCTCCTTATCTTGCCTTTCTTGGGATCAGGTTTGCCTGACGTCTGTCTTATACAAACCAATTCCAAGTTGATTCAAAGTGTCACCTTATTTATATCAAGTCTACTTCGATGAATTCATCCAGCTGTATAGCATTCCGTAAGACGCTTCAACTGACGTCGTGTCATTTAGCTCTCTCACTTGATCGACAAGGGTGTCAATTCCCTACTACATTCATGTTCGCAATGTACCTGAAAAGGATTTCAGCACTCGAGTTCCCAAAAACAATAATGACATACAGAACATTCCCATGGAAATTCCAGATCTCGGATAAACACAGGTAACTCGTAGTGATATGGATGAAAGAATGTTTACACCCGATTCGATTGATATTCCATCTGTCTGATTAATGTATTACCAGTGGGTTTGTATGAATTTTCCCGTGAGTAGGAATTAATCGCGTTACGCCACAATTAAGTTACAAGAGGGAGAAGGATCTTTGTTTGTGAGTTCCTGTCTCTAGGCTGATCGGTCAGAAAGTGTGCTGGATGGTTTATAGGTTTATAGGAAAGTGAACGGAAATAAACAGATGGTGAGTTCGATAAAGTTGTTAGTTGCAATCATTTCAGCAACGAACACTGCAATACATTGAAACAGCACTCAGTCAGACAAGCGCATTTGATGACCTGTGCAACTGGGCCAGTTAGAAGACCTGTGGTGTAGGTTGTCTCTGACGTACGTAGCCTGCATTTGTGATTATTCAGCTTCAGCGATTGATCTCTCAATAATTTCTCCTAATTTATTGGGAGGAGATGTGCCAGTAGATATCCCAGGGTGTGGAGTATTTTGTTGGCAAGAATAAAGTTTCTTCTGAGATGTCTGTAATTCGTTGGGAATCCACCTTATTCTGCCAGCCTTCCTGAGTAGAGGTTTTCACAAGTCCTATAATTCTTCTGGAGATCCGTATCTGAACAGTTTCAATAGGTGCCGAATCCTTCTTGAGGTGAATTAGAGAGACCTGTGGACAGAGTATGGAGGCAAACATAGTGGGAAAACTTCATGGTGGAAGGTTCTACGAGTCCTTTCCAGAAGGCTCAGGGTTGTTTATACAGTGTTAGCCATGGCAAAACAGATTGTAGACAGACTAAATCTGTCTGCCACTATGATCCTTAGGTTCGTTCACATGTTGACACGAGCAACTTTGTATCACCAAGGTAAGAGCCAGTACAATTGTGATAGGTAACGTGTATCACTTTACACTTGTTGACACCGAAGGATGGGTTATTTTTTATGAACCACTGATTTGGGCAGTTTAAAACGACTTGTCATGTCACAACACCTTGCAGGTATTACAGAACTTGTCAGAGCTTTGTGTCGTTGGCGTAGAGCAACAACGGTGGTTAGACTATAATTGGTAGTTCAAGAACAAAAAATCAATAACAGAGATCCTATGATTGATCCGTGTGAAACACTGCTGTTAGCTGGAAACCAACTTGACAACTGTCCATTCACTTTGACGTTGAACGTGCGTCCAGTCGGGTAGTCCTCTGGATAAGTGCGTAAGCGGACATCGAGGTCATAACTATTTGGTTTCCGCATCAAAATTGAATGATCAACCTTGATGAGAGATATTGGAATAGCCAGTCGTTCGTCTGCAGTTTTCGTTCATAAGTCAGGACCAGCCAGTAGATTCTTGACGCCTGCGTATTTCGTACAAAACCACATTATATCTTGGTGACGAGTTGGAGTTCTTCAACCTTAGCCCGAAGGTAGTTACCAAATAGGCTGTCCATTAATGCAGATGTCAGTGAAAGCAACGCTGTTGGTCGATAGCTTGTTTGGTCCTCTCTGCACTCACCTATGAAGACAGGTGTGAGTGTGAACTGTTTGCAGGCCTTTCGTAAACGGACGATGGACAAGGAACGATTAGAGTATACTGCAAACGGTCCTGCTCATCTAGTGGCGTGGCTTTTCAAAACGAAATTCGATATCGACTCTGAGCATGTTAATTTATGGGTTAGTAGTCTCTTCAAATTGGCTGTGAACTGTGATACTAAAATTTAAAGCAATTCAGTCAAGTTGCCACCTGTGCGCTCAAAAGTCGTTTATGAGTTGCAGCTATACACACGTATGTACTGTTTACTCAGAGCGTTGGCCGCCTCTGCAGCTGTATTAGCAAATCCACCAAAGGTTTGCAGTTGTGACATGTTAACTCTACTCCTTGTGTGTTCTGCGACTTCGCCGTGAAAATGATCAGGATTCACCTTTATCTTTTCAGCAAGACCGCGTTGATGGCGATATCGGTCTTATTTCGTAGCGGCTGAAATGCGATTGTGCCACGTGATATATTCAACAAACGTAAGTTTGGTTTGTCATAAATGGTACATGCTCCAAGCTGAACACTTTCGGAAAATCAACCGTTTGGTTCTATTCTGTAGGCGTTTCGGCTTTCTACTGGGCAAAAGGCAATTTATTGGAACATGGCTGTTAATGGCATCGAAGATTTCATCAGCGATCAGCTGCCAATGAACATCTAGACTGAGTGTAGCAAAGGAGTCCAGCCATTCAACTTTGCCAACGTAGATCTTCATTTCTGCGAAATTTGCCTTGTGGTAGGTTTTATACCCATATGGCGGTGTATGTTGTTTAGTTCCGTGTACACAGATTAGCTGAAGCATCTCATGAGCACTACAACCAAGTGAAGCCGTGACTCATCATGTCATCTTCGTTGGTAAAAGTGTCATGTGGCAAGCCGGCAATCGGCCTACCGACCAACCTGTACGGCCCCGAACAAGATGAAACAGTCCAGCTTCCATGATTTTCTGAAGAAATTTCTAGCAGAGTAAGACGTCACGGTATTGATTAAATGGTTTTGATATCTGCCTCCGGATGGTTAGTATCTATTAGTGTTAAAATTTGAGCATAACTGTTAGATGTTGTTTCACACGGAGTGTCCTTCAAGGTCGCACCCGCAACCTTATGCGCAGAAGGGGACTTGTAAATCACACCAATCAATCAGGTAGAGTTTTAAGTGAAATCCGTCGGTTCGACCCCAAATGAAGAGCCAGAACATCATTACCGATTATCCTTTTACCGTAAAAATGTGTCATGTTGCGGATAGAAAATTCAGCATTCCGCATTTCCTTACAGCAAGTACTAGTGATGACAATCATGAACGGGTTTCACTGAGAACGTATATTACAATTTTCTTCCAGTTTGTTAAGAAGTGAAGCCGGTTTCGTGTAAAATGGGTACCACAAGGCGGTTTCATTGCTTAAAGCATGCATAGCAGATGAATCTACTGAAAGTAGTTCATCACCTGAAAAGGGTTTAGTCGGTGTTTTGCATTTTACTTTGAGGTTGTCATCCTTTATTTGAGTTGGAGCAAGTCGGATTTTTCTGAACTCCCGGATTGGATTTTACATTTGCATGATGGTCATTTGGGGTAAAATTACTAGCAATAGCTCTGAGGTTTGTGATGGTATATAGCTCTCTGCATTCAAATCTGCTGTCTCTTGATTTGTAGTAGGAGATTTTGGAGATTTAAGTCACTTCACATTAAACACCATATACACTTGATCGCAGCCTTATCATTCAAATAAGCCTTTTGGTTGGTCCCCTGCGAAAGGAGGCATAAGACTTGAGTTTCACTCTTATTAGGGCTTATCAGTAATGCATACCTTTGTCCCGATCGGAGTTTGCATCCGGCCCTCGTGATTTCGAGGTTAGCATGTTCAACACAACGCCAGTAACCTCACAACAGGAATGGCTGAATAGTCTAAGCCAAACGCTCAAACACAACCTTGTATGATTAGTGTTCAGCTAGCCTGATCATTTTTAAATGAGAATGAACAAAATCGTTTGGCCCTGTTCAGTCAATAAACTTATTGAGATTGTTGACGTTTACATAAACACACTAGTCTCAAAAGCATGAGCGTAAACTCCAATCGGTACAAGGATACGCACTAATAAGCTCTAATAAGAGTGAAACTCAAGTCTAGTGCTTCTTTTTGGAGTGTACTTGCCGAAAGGCCTATCTGAATGCCAGATTTTCGAGCAAGTGTGAGTGGGGTTCAATGCAATTTGCAACAGGCAACTGTGCGCGGGCTGTGGACCAAGCCACATATGCCAGTTCTGTTTTTTCTTCTGTCAAAGAGGCTATTCTCAGAAGGCGAAGCTCACTTATCAAGGCTAATTACGCGGACATGAGCAGTCGATTTACTCCAGCACCTGTTAGACCAGACAGATCAATGAGTGATGCTAGGAAGTACCACTGGTCTATTTCGTATACTACATGAGTGACGGCATCAGCGCCTTCTGAAACAGGTACGTGGTGTATACCAACGTTCCTGCGCTTATGTTCATCCACTACTTGAGTCTCAGACAGCTACTGCATACGTGTATGTTTTTATCGATCAGAACGTATCCTACATTAGTTCTCACCCTTAGTGTGGTTAGCTTGTTGCAGCAAAATTAGTTTCTCCAAATCGCCTACGGTATGAAAAGTTAAGAGTTGAGTTGAAGGCTGAGGTCCTTGAGGTACTTTTCAGTTGAAATTCCATGTGCAAATAACTTTACAGTAGTCACATTTTCTCGTTTCATCTCGCTTATAAACAACTACTGACGAGCTCTAATGAGAGCGAAACTCGAGTCTAGTGCTTCTTTTCGAAAGGGGTCGACTAGAAAGTCTATGGGGATGCGACGGCTGCGATCAATTGTGGGTGATTTTCAACTTGAAATTAACCAAATCCCCGACTACTCATCAGTAACAAATTAGTACTCCACTTTTTCTGCCAAGCGGTTGATGGTTGAATGAGTACCGACTAAACAACACTTTCTATGAGCGATTTCCCAGCAGTCATATTAGATAGGGTTATCCTAAAACAATTGTGATGAGGAACGCGTATTCACTTACTGGACAGGGAACCCAGCAGGATTTTCACCATCTTTAACGCCTGTCTGTAAGCGCAATATGGATTTTTTCAGCGCCATCTTTACATCTCTTGAGAACGGTACTCATAAGTAGTGAATCAATTATCGGTAGCCAATCGGGCGCTATCAAGGTCATTGCATCAATTGAGTTGAACCTGAATTTGCTAAGATGAACAGAGAGTATCATGATTACACACACTGAAAAACTGTATGTGCAAATTGCAACATGCACTTCTACATACTAACACGCCGGACACATTGTGCCTCCTGTGACATTGACCATAACCGAATTTGTTCAGCTGTTTGATTTCAACTCTTTACAAATACTGCTCGTGAAACAAAGGATATTTGGGTTGAAAAGGCATGTGTGGATAACATTTTTGTGAATTTCTTGAAGAATAGGGTGACAGCTTTAAAAACCCATAAAAAATGGTGCCGTTATTACGAACACAAAACCTTAGTGAAAAAGTAAGTATATATATGCAAATACATTCATCACGGATAAATTAATACATTTAAAAACACAGCAATTGATGTAATCGAACGGTTCGTTTATGCTAAAACAAGACGATTTGCACGATTTGGACTCAAATGCACTTTCGGAAAAATTACTCAGATTAGTTTAATTACCTGTGACATATATTTACGGTGAATGCTACTAGTGAACTCATTGTGTCCACAACCGTGTATACGATGAGGAAACATGATTTGTTCCGATACTTCACCCACTAGAATATTTGGTTTAACATTTTGCGCCAAAACTATATGAAACGATATTGTTCAAAATGCACGAAGTTGAAAATATTGTATAAACCGAGCAACATGAAAGTGATCTCAGCTACCGCATACCCGTAAACATTTCTAATGGTCTCTTTCGAGAAACAGCACCATACCCAAAATTCGCTCTTGTTGCATCCTGCCCACAGTGCGTACCTTTGCGAAGGCCGAGATTAGAATTTTGGCCTCGCTTTGATTGAGCAAACGTCTTGAAAACTGTCATCATGTGACTACCAGATAAACCGAATAATCACCTATTAAACACATATCATGTTACGTTACGAAATTACAGTCTTACTTAGAAGCTTGGGGTAGACTGAGTTTCAGCACGGTTTTAGCTAGTACGTTCAGCATCCGCTCTGAGGTATGGATTCCAGTGCGTCTGAGGTAAGCGGCAAAAGTGAGTCGCAAATTAAGCAATAACTCAAAATATTTCTGATTACAAAAGCAAGCACAAGAGACAAAATCCCGATGTTTTCAAAACAAACGCTACTATTTTCCACCCGGGCAATGACTCACACTGTGGTCTGAAGAAACATTTTATGATTGCCGTACGCGACACATTCAGTTAGAACCTGTATACGATGGTTTGTGTGTTATTGCGTCTTCTATAAATAGTTAATTCCTAGATTGCATGTTGATAAGACTGTTTAAATAGGCAACATTTTATACAATACATGTCCATGTATGCTTGTCGAGAGAAAACCACGCTAACGATGATGTCTTCCAAAGCTACCTTTCAGAGCAAAACCGCAATATATTTTCTTCTTCTGGAAATCTCATAATTTGCAGACTACAGTGTTGTGTGCATTGGTCGCATTTTATCATAAAAGTGTCCTATTAGCCAATAAGTTCACAGAGTTAACATTATCGATTTTCGTAACTTTAAGCAAAATATGCTTATGGATGTTGAATGACACGATCAGTAATGATATGTACCTACTATTTATCATTTTGAACCAAAGCCTACCGAGAAGACTAGCACTCCACTAATGACACCAACGGAGGCAAAAGCAGACTTGCCCTCAAGTGGAGGTGAGTTATAAATATGATTATTTTGCTTTTGGTTTTTCGCGAACTACCGAACATTTCTATTACTACTATGAGTGGGATAACTGTTTACAGTCAGATACAACAAACTGAGAGACAACGCATCGACACAACTCAATTGCGCTTTGCAGGCAAGTACACAAGCTTAACATGTTTGAAAAAGGTATACCAAAATATGCAATAACGGCGAAGTTATTTAAAACTGTTACAAAACCTTACGTAGTAACGTTTGTGGCATGTTGGTTGGTATACTTGTAGTCAAATCCAAAGGCCTGAAGAAGACAGCAGCCAAAATGATCGTTCATTTGAGTAAGTTGTACAAACCATTCTCTTGTAAGTATGAACACATTTCATCAAATCCAACTGAGGAAATAAATTTACAGCAATCTTTTGCAACTTAACGTGAACTGCTCAAATCATCAAATGTTTCTTTGTCAGTGTGAGGATGCGACGTGTCAAGAGTGATCCACCGGTTGAAAACCGATTTCTACAAAGTGACCTGCGAAAAATCGTCCCAAAATGCACCATCAACATATAGCATTCTACTTAAACTCCTTGAAAAATCAGGGTCACAACCCGTTAGTTTTTGCACTCAATGTAAAGTCCGATAAAGTGATACATGTTTATCTTAATCGGGTTAATACGTTTTGTATAACACTCATACGTGATGGCAGCTTGTGCACAGGGATTTGACTTACTGATGGTTAACTTCATAAATACGTAGTAGTTCTTTCGCCCTAATTTAATCTGTCATGGTTGCTGTTCAGCCTGTAATCACTGTTTTTAAGCCGGGGTGAACGCGTTTTTTGTGCTTCATCAATCTTGCTTTGTTACCAATGGTTGTCTTGCTTTGGGGTTGGTCGACAGGACCGCGTGCTTCTAATTCACGACATTCCTGTGCCCATACATATGACGTGGCCACAAGTGTCACTATAGTCCTGCATCAAACAAACCAGTATAACACGATTTTGTGATAGCGACACTAGACAGAACAACAGAACGAAGCAGTCCACGTATTTCTTTTAGTCCCACTGGTAGCTGGATTAATAGCGGAGACCTCCTTTTCTTGATAGCCATTTTTTGAAGAATAAACCAAGATACTCAAAAAATGACTAGGGACTAATATTCATTAGGAAAGCTTATCTATGAGAGGGGAGCTTCTTGGTATACATTTCTTCCCACATAATCTACCCTTTACTCCATATCTTCTTGTGATTTTGATTCTGTTTTTTGAGTCATTGAAGGTTTGACAGTTGTCTAGTTGATCTGATCCTACCACAAACGTGAGAAAGTCACTTTATATAGGGTATCTTCCACAACCAAGATTTATTGTACAGGGTATGAACGTAATCCTATTCAGCATTGGGGTTCCGTCAGTTGCAAATATCTCAGCGATAATGTTATATGGTTACCATGTAATTCAACAATCTTTTTCCTATTAACAAATAGACAGCAAATATTCTTTTACAACGAACGAGCAACTGTTATCAACACTCTGTGGGCTGCATTTTGTTTGAATAGCCTCAACAAAAAATAATGCACGCAAAACTTTGAAATTATCCGTCGAATATTTGTGTTGATCGCGGGCTACTATTGTGTATTAAAGCTGATGTACTTTTCCAGTAGTAGCCGGTCACATGAATGCATACTGCCTTGAGAAGTTGAGTTTGTCAGAGGTCGTTGAAAATTGTCTTGTTCTGTAATGGTTTTCATGTCACTATGACCTATATGACTAGCAGTTCATTTTTTATTGATCTGTCCACATCATGTTAAAATTTAGTTAACTGACCAGAGTAGAAATAAAAGATTTAGTGTTCCCGCAGAAACAGCTATTCAGACGAAGGATTACCCAGACACCTGAAATTTCACACGACACAATTACAAGCTATTACGAGAAGACCACAGTATACCTTGCAGACGAAACAAGCGGAATTACGTGCCGCCTTATCATTGTTGGACAGATGATGTATAACTCCCGGTCTACCAAGAAGTGCTACAGCCTTTAAAAGAACTGCTCAACTGACGTTAAACAGAATTATTACAGATAGACATTAGGGAAATGAATACCGCTAATTCACTGAATCAAGGATGGCAAAAGTAGCGTTTGTTTTTTTGTTCATTTTTCTTGGATTTACTGATGATTGATCATGCACTATGACAGTGTGAAAAGGTTACTCTGGCGGGCGTGATGCTTGTTGAGGCTGGTGGTACCAAGTAGGAAATGTGCTTTAATCAAGCGCAAGCAGGTGAAGGACGTTGACCTCCTATGACAGAAAGTTGACCACATCAGATTACACGCATGCGGACAACGCTTAAACTACGAGGATGAGACACGTTCTATCTTCTCAATTCCTTCCTGCTAACAAGAGACTGTGAAGTTCTAGTCAGTTAACGTCTTAATCCATAGGCCGCATAACATAACGGCATGTTGGAATTCTATTTCATATCGTTGTAATTTGATATGGACAGAGCAAATATATAAAAATTGCTATCTACATACAGCATAATGACATAACAGTGGGTTCAGAATAACTCCTGGCAACGGCATCCAGCAACCGTTGTACAGTGCAAGTGATAAAATCAGCTGTTCAAAATACCCGCCATCTAGTTAGCTAGTTATCATTGAGTTAGCACACTAAACGGAAAGCACACTAATGACCCGGGTAACCAAGCAGTGGTTCCAGTGTATTTCTTATACTTTTATGAATAATTCATAAAGGTTGCTTAAGAAGACACCAGCCCACAGTCTTCTAATAAGATTATTTTTTCATTATAAAACTAGCTGTTTTTGCCTCGATAACAAAGGGGATATTGTCAATGAATTTGGTGACTGTAATTTAATCACGAATGTATTAGTTTTGTGCTTTATGATACCCAGCTTTGTTCTGGAGCGTGCGAAAAGATTATAAAAACATAATTTCATTGGCTGTTGTTGTTGATTTGTGCTGTTTTATGATTACCTATCCGGAAAAGACTCATTTGCACTCAGTCAGAGGTGAGTTACGTATTGAAAGGGTTTATTGCCTCGCTTGCTTGAACTTTATCTGATGGCTCACGTCATTCTGAGTATCGTCTGTCATGTCATATCTTTTTGCATTGGGAATATTCAAAAAGTTTTGCATCCCCATTACATCAGTTTTACAAGCATCTAGTAAATTATCCGCCTTTAGTTTTGCTTGTTGGCGGAAGGTGTAAACAGGGATCATGGCTAGCCACTGAAGCATAAAATGTGAACATCCTTTAGTGATTAAATAAAATACGGATAAGGCAAACTGAACGTTTCGACGTCACACACTCACATTCGTGTTCCCAGTTCACTCGCCCATAGTACAATGTGGCCATTTGATAAGTAAGCGAAAGGACATAAAAATACGTACGGGAAATTTTGAAGCACCAAGTTGTGTTATCCTCACGGGTTGGAGTATTCGTGACTCATTTTGGCTCTAGCTGAAATGAACATGCTATATAGCTTGTAGTGATCCTTGATGTTCATACTCAAACCGTAACTCCACGACTGGTTTCATCTTTGTGTGGACTCATCAAGTAAAGGTAGTCTAAATGTTGATTGAACAGGTTCAGTGAGTTCTAACGAGGTATAAACAAACTATCACTCCACCACATAAAAATTCCGTCGTCACAAAAAATGCTCATAGTACTGGTGGTCGGTTGGATGAGAATTTTGACTCGTAACTCGAAAGGTAGCCGGATCGACTCTCCGTTCAGACTATCCTCACCTGTTGAGTTCAAACAAGGAAGAAACAGGTTTCTGAGTGTCTGCTTGAAGGTGAGCATAAAGAAGCGGTACAAACATCATTTAGAGCCCTCGCAGCTGCAGCCAGTACAAGCCGCAATGAGAGATGGACTGTGTTTATTCACAGTAACGAGGTGTGAAGAAGCTATAATTCAGGTACACAATGTATCGGGCTGTTAACTGTCGAAGAGGCCATCCTGAAATTATCTACTTACAGTAACCCGCTATGTGGCTTAGTAGGCACCGTGAGGCGGTATATCCAAGTCCAGATCCGGGTTTCAGGAATAAAGTGTCATCAGTGGGATCTTTTCTTCAGACTTTTAGTCGTCACTGTAGTAAACTAGTTTGACAGCACTGTTCACCCCTGACATAATGCTAGTGATGATAACCATAAGTAGGACAAACGCATTTGAATGACTGAAAGCGTGGTTTCCTTCGGGTATTTTTGAATGATCAATGCACGTTACTCACACGACTGTCAGTTTTATAATATGTTTTCTCCATTTTCTTTGTGGACGCTTTAGCATATTTAGTTAAGATGTCTCATTCCCCGAAGTCGTAAGTCATATCGTCAGATATGATTTGTTGCTGGAGTGATTGTGGGAGAGTTTGTATTGTAAAACATCACTCCCTCCTGTCTCTAAAGCAGGGCGTCGTGAAGACCAACCCAGCTCCCTGGAAACGATTTTCGTCAGCTATGACTGGAACGTTGCTCCCCATTAAAATAAGCTGCCTGGTCAATGAATTTTAGCATTGTAGTAATTGCCTTAAATTTGTTCTTCAGACTTTTTCTTTACCCAAACCAGCTGTGATGGTTCCTGATGGATTTGCACAAACAGATTCTGACTGATTCGTTAACTCAGACTCAATCCATGAGCTCGAAAGTCAGTAACATTTCCGATGAACCAGAAAGTAGTCTTATAAGTTCTGACAATAGATATAAAAAACCAAAACCCAAGCTTGATAGATTCCACCCAAAGGAACATTTAATCTTTCAGTCAGACTGGGCAGACCGATTGCAAAGGAAATGTCCAAATCTGAGAACCATTCTTGACAGTCTACGAGTTTATACAATTTATAAATGAGTCACGCAACAACAACCCATTGTTCTGTTTGAAGGCAAATTAGCAATCTGATTAAACCTTTTAAGAAACAAACAGTGTAACTAAACTGAAAGGCGAGTTGCCTTGGAAAATACGCTGCTCATCTCGAAGGGTAAAAGAAGATATAACAGCAATATCCTCATTTTTGGCAGATTGGATTTATCTTTTTCTCGGTTGCAAAATAAATAATCAATGTGAATGACCCGTATATCTCGTGTTCCCCTGTACGACCATTGAGGCTTTCAAACGTTCACGATGAACTAATCTTTCATTTTTTACAATGCGGGTGACTCATTTGATTCGTTTTGCAAACATGAAAGTCGCCGTCATGTTGTAGATTTGTTTTTACATGTGTACTCTGTATGACTTACATAACAATTCATAGCTGGAAAAATCTCTGTTACCAGCTGAGTTTGTCTGAACTTGTACGAACACATGTGCACCGTATGGTTAGCTCATAGAAACTAATCTGGCGGATTCATCATTTTCGACCTTGTATCGGATATTCAAGCTGTTACGCTGTGCGTAATCAGGTGTCTGATAGTATGAACAATTATGAGTGGTAAAACGTAGCTTTCAACTTATTGCATTGAGTAACAAACACTATTTTGAACGTTGAAAACTGTCGACAGTGCAGTTCGTCACTTAAGCCCGTCACTACATCTTAACTTTTGTGAATGACGACCCTCGGATTCAGTTAATCAAACTAGTCATCAGCCTTGTTTGAACTATCATTCGGTTAAATGCAACTTAAAAAAATTGTCTTCATCATTCAAGGTATGAAAATCTATGATAAACAATTGAAAACTGGAGAGGTGTTTTATTTTTTCTCATTGAAAGTAAGATGTATGTTGTTCAGTTTGAAATTAGTAATCATAGTAACCAATGCACATTGCACTTGATGGCTAAACATTTTGCCAAGTTCTACAGTAGGTACCAAAAGCTTCGATTTGTTCAATGTAGTGCATTGCAGTTTCTGCAAAATGGTTTAGGTGAAAAACAGACAGAAATATTACAGAAAATTAGAATCTGGTGCTCCGTTGTAAGGTCAAACATGAGTTTACTTTCAAACGTCATCATCCCAATGAAGTTTATTGAAGGGGGATTTGTTTGAGGTGCCAACATTTTAGGTTAACTAGTCTAGCCTGATAAGTGTGCAGTGGAACTGAATGTGAAACATTGAAGACGAAATACAGTTGAATACATAATTGCTTATCAATCCAGATATCATGCGGCGTAGAAATTATGGTAATTCTCATTTTTAGAACACTATGACTCATCGACATTAAAAGTGTAAGCTTCTGTTGACCTGTCACCAACTCATCATTATTACATGTTCACTACCGAGACATGAGTGGGCGAAATGCTGGAACATGGAACGGTTGCAGTGCTTAATGCGATCTCGACAAACAAAGGTAAAACCTTTTCAAGGCAAAAATGGTACCTATTTAATGCACTCAGGCATATCTTTTATTCAGAAGAGAGACACATGGTCAGTTAAATTGTTCTATGTATTTCAGTCGCAGGTAGGAAATCAACTAATCACCAGATCTGTTTTCCGGTCAACTAGGAGTTATCAATTCAGTCGTTTAAGAGGATACATGTGCACATACATTTTGCTGAGTTACTCATGAGTGAGTGGATAATGTCAAGATAATTCATTCACCATTTAAGAAACTCGACTGTCAACGATAAACTGTTGGTATTGATGGCAGTAAGTGAAAGAATGGACTGTTCGGTCACGTTTTCCTGGGTTTTATCATCAGTCCACACGTTTGACAAGTAAACCCACGACCAGTAAATCAATGGCTGAAAGATAGGCCACTGCAAAATGTTAGTACAATAATTTCTTCGCTAACCTACCAGGTTGGCAAACGCCTTGAGCATTCTTTCTCACAGCAGATGAAACCAATGTTTTCGGCGATTCAACTGGACCAGACGCTTGCGGTCGATCCTTAAGCTTACAGGTCCATAACTAATTGGAAGCTCCCTTTCTGACTGTTTCTGTGGCCATAATGGATGATTGGTGGTCTACATGGAAATATATAACAGTTCTGGAGATTGATTTAAGTGGTAACTTTTCCAAGTTCACGAAATCATTTGGTGGTTATGAAAAGTTTATTGCTAGTGGCTGTTTTGAATTTGTTTCCCTCGTGTTTCCCCATTACTAGGTCACCGCTTGGCCCGCAACACAGACTATAGCAGGCAATTAGGTTGACAAGGTCATTCTATATACTGGCATGGAATTACTAATTGCCGATATGAACTCATTTAATGGAATGATGTGATCGCATTCGCGAGGTTTTGTACAGGGATTATTAACCAATAATCTCAGTTTCATTTTTCCGTCATTAATTTCTGAAAACCCCAGTTGTTATTCTGTCATAAATTTCAATCAGTCCACTAATGTTTCCATGATATCAGCACTAGCATATCAAAAAGGAATGTACGAAACCACTCAAATATTGCGATGACAACGTTTATACCAACACTGTCAATGACGCTTTTAAGTAGATACCATACGTTATATAAATGAGGCTTGTAAGATTTTATTTATCGACAACAAAGTAATTTCACTTCAAACTAACGAGGAGAGATGTACTTTGAAAATATATTCGCTTTTGAAAAGTAGGCTCCGTTTTCAGTTAATCTTTTTGTGGACGAGACGATGACATTGTTTCAGCCAGCTGGCTCTCTTGCTGGATTACTGCATCATAAATTTGTTCTAGTTTAACATCAAGCATGACCCACTTCAACGTAACTCGTTGATTTTCAACTTGCGTTGTGCTTGCATTAGCAGCTATGTCGCGTCTGGCTTGATGAATCCACTTAGCTATACAGCTACATATATATATATATATATACACTCTTACTTGAAGTGGCTCAAACAAAACGTTGTCTAGACAGCTGAAAAAAGGTCAAAACAAATATCGATTCACGTGTTTCCAGGGTCTAACAAAGTGGGATGAAAAGTAGCACATTTTTTGTTAATGTTCATCCGATGTAATGCAAAGTGTTGTGCTTGAAGCCCAAATGTTGAGAGTAGGTTTTTAGGTTGACGGCTGATAAGTAGATATCCCAGAGATGGTGTTAGTTCGTTTTCTACCCACGTGGCTCCAGGTGACCGCCAGGTTGTTCAACCGTGACTACAATGTGAACACACTTGTATCACAATAGAATTTATCGTTCTGAGGCAAATATGCATTAATAAGGCGACACCCGATATTTATAATCACGTGTGTTGTGTGAAATTGACAGACCATATTATGTATGACATTGTTGCAAGGTAGTGGCTTTTGTCAGTGCCGTACCGGCGATGGCTGTCCTCATGACTTGAACAGAACAGTTAGCAATTCTTATCAAATCAGTCTTCTGTCGTTCTACTTATTCACTTCCTGCAATTGAGAACCACAGAGCTGGCAATCGTGTGGTCTCACATATACTTGTATAGTTTTGGAGGTGATATCGGTCAATTGTACATGCAAACTAGTTTACGAATAGTCACTACTGTAAAGGCTATGACGTCAACTTGTTCTGTGACGTTTTAGAAAACAGTTTTCATAGAATGCGTATTGTGTTACATCAGAAAATTGGCGACAAGAATTCTTTACTTGAGTAAATATCGAAAAGTATTATAGCACATTTCTTAGGTTATAAGATACCCGATTGTGTAGCCCACTTCTTTCAAAACAGCTAGTGTACTTTAAGTAAATCACTGAAGTCAGTGGGTAACCGGCTCAGATGTTCAGCTCATAAACCGCACATAATACAGGGGCATGCACTCCGTGTCATTGACCCAAATCTAGTTCAAGCTCAGATATCTATGGGTGAGGTACTCCTAACCTAGGTTAATTCTAACTTTATAAAAGATTAATTTTCAAAGGTTACCGTTTCTCGGTGATTTTGCCAAGTAGAAACAGGTACGATGTAGCACGAATCTCTTTTACACATAAGCGACCGCTTTCAAGCAATTGCTTTTGTAAACATTGCTACTGATAGCTTCGCTAGTAGTTTGTTAGGAAAAGGTTTTTAATTGTTATTTATTAGCAGATTAGATATATTACCCTTACACCAATGTTTGATAACTCCAGACAAATAGGGAAATGCTGCTGGTGCATACATTTGTCACAGTCAGTAGATCGCAACCTGAACACCGCTCACATTGGCTTAATTCACACTAGAGCTCATCGGCACTGTACATTCTCGACCGGAACGGCATTCGTAATCATGATTGTAAGGGTAGTCCGGTAACTATTATCCTAGTAACGCCAAATTAACCATGTCCAAGTTTTTGAACTAGACTTTCTTACACAATCCTGCCTGAGTAATGGTTAGTGTCGAAACGTTTGCCTCAGCAAGGAAGCTATCAGCACAAGACAGCAACATTCAGTTTGTAAAACTGTCCCCAGATTCACATCGTCATTGGATCAGTAGTTCTTGAGGCCGTTAATGAGTTGGAAAAAACCAGAGTAGTTTCGACGTCTGGATACAACGATTTTAGGTGAAAAAGTAAGCAGTGCAGTTTGCTTCCAACAGTTTCAGATCTAACTGTAATCTAATACTTACAGATATGTCTAGATCCAAATGATGAGAAGTAAAAGTATTTAATAAAATTAGATTACGTTACAGAAACTAATAAGTTAACAAGCGGTGCTGTTAGATAACTCGTCATGCAGGCGCTCAGAACACGGACTTGACGCATGTTTACTCGGCCAATACATATTGAAGGCATACTTTTATGCGAAGTTTGTAGGTGGTGTACAAGAGTTGCAGAATACATACGTATATTTGATAATCGTAACGAATGTTGTTGTCGTTCATCCTCAAACCGACATTATACGACCGACTTCATCCATGTTTTGACTTGTTGTGTAAAGATAGTCTGAACGTAATATGGAAACCGTATCTTTACGCGCACTTAGCCAAAGCTTTCAACAGATGAAGCGCGCCAATTCTCTAAGCATCGGTATTGATGTAGGAATTATGAACTTAATTTTGAGCCCTTGCGACCGCGGGCAGGGGAAAAACTGGCAATACGAGATGGATTATGTTTCTCTGTGTAAACAAAGTGGAAGGCAACCTGGGATTCATTTATACTTCAAATGCCTACGTCACGAGCGACACTCACAGTACTGGTAGCCGAGCCGATTCGTAACTTCGAGGATTTCTGGATCGATCCTTCACTCGGGCTAGCTTCACCTGCTGAGTCTAAACACAAACGAAGACGGTCGTGGTGGATCAGTTAGATGACATATTTGAACCATCATGAACCTAAACGTAAACCCATGAGGTCGTAGTCAATGCAAAAACGAGCAGTCTGAGATGGATTGTATCCATGTTTCTAAACCGGGTAGAAAGCAAATTATAACCATTACCACATATGAAATTTCTGAGCTCCTGGTGTAGCCTTGTGGCTCAGTCGGTGTAGCACTTGCCGCGCTTGGGCATGCTGTTTCTATTGCTGGTTCTAATCCAGCCGGAACCTTCACTTTTCAAGATTTTGTCTCATCTAATTCATCAAATATGCCAAACCACTCCGTATTAATACCAATGAAAGATTACGCTGGTTAATTTATATAAGTTGCAACCCTCGATTGGATACAGCGTTTTCTGTTGACGACACTATGCATAGCTGATGCACTCATGATATGAGTGAAGTCAGTTCGGCATGTTCAAGTGGCTTTGCTATTTGATGTGAATTTTCCATACTTGAGGTAAACTGGATAACGCTTTTGGACTTGGTTACATAAACGCCTGGTCGTGAGGTCAGTGTGAGTGGTTGCACATAAATAACTCAATGAGTGCTCAGAGGCAAATATGCACACTAAGATGAAGTGTTTGAAAATTTTTAATTGAACACCACCCATATTTGGTTACAGTTCTCGCGTTCAACTAGGCTTTTGGCTGGCCCGCTTTGTAAGGAAGCACTAGACTTGAGGTTTGATCTTATTACAGCTCATCGGTAGTGCCTTTCCTTGTCCGAGCTGGCATTAGCATTCCAGCTTTCTTGTTTGTAAGACTAGCTTGTAAACCACAACACCAGTCACTTTATGCTAGGCGTGACTGATCAGTCATATCTGAACACCTGACCGCAACCTTAAGCGAATAGTGTTTAGGTCGCTCAATCTTCTCGATAAGAGACAGCAGCTGTTTTGTTAACATCAATCGATAGCCCCGTGGCCAGGAACTTCACAATTAGTTTGAAGCTACGGACTACATTGAACCAAAGTAGTATTATGTATAGTTTGTGTTAGATTTCGATTAACTATAGCGACGGTGATCGAATGTGGATGGTCTTCACTTTGAAATAATAAAAATCCCGTCATTGTCCGCACGTCAGTCGATGTTTATTTTTTTTCTCTGAAGGGTCGTTTCCTGTATGGGCTCAATGGTTGCTCACCGCACTACTGGTTGTAGCCATTTTAATCGTTGTGCTGGTGATTGTGATTTTGGCGAAAAGATTCAAGAAAGCTCGGCGTAGAAAAGCAGAAGCGTGGTATGTTAAACAAACGTGCTTTTATTTTGTGAGACTGTAATGAAACCATTGCCCACTAGTGGTTTTTAATACTAACCATGTCCTAACCGGTTAACTTTGATTAAAAACTAGTGTGCAGTTTTATACTTATCTCACAGAGGTTTGAGTACAATTACATTGTGAAATTGCAGTGATCTGTCTGATGCGTACGTACTTGTGTATAGCAGCCACCACTGAAGTAATTCGACAAGGACGTTAGTTCATTCAAACAAATGAGTTCCGTTTATAATAATCTAGTTGTTTTAAATACATCCCAGCAATATGTCATTGGTTGGAGCTGGAAAGATAGTTACTATCTGTCTTGTGAGGAATATGGCAGCTCGAGAAATACTTACAAACAAATCTGGATGAGCGTTTATTTAAGATAACCATTTCGTTAGTATAACGTTCCATTCTTTCAGCTGCGTTTGACAATGGACCATATGTCCCCGTCCTGTTCATAGTAGCTAACGGTGTGGTCGATAAACTAGCGGAGCCGAGATTTTGGATCTTCTTTGTTCAGATGATACTCAATGCGATATCCCACGAGGACGACTTGATCCAGACTGTGATGAACGAGCAATGCTTAGAGAAGGGACTGAATCCCGCTATGTTGTCTTTCCAGCTCACGCGGACGAGGAATCAGCGGAAGTCTACTCATTTTATTATAAAACCAACAGGATATACAATATCATGGTGACCTATAGAGTCTCAGTCTACGTCCGAGCTAAGCTACTCCGAGCAACCTAAGTTCAAAGGTCAACCTCAATATATCAGAAACTCAACTGCAAGGATCGGATCCTGTTTAACTACGGCCCACACCTTGTAGAGCATATAAGGAGACCTTTTCAAGTACCAGAAGTGGCTGACCTTTCTAGTGGCCATCAGTTAAGCGATTTTATTCCCTCATTGTCCGAAGGGAATGCTGAAGACGAGGCAGCGCTACCGCTGGTCAGACTTGTCAGGTCTTTACTGTGCATACGATTCTGACTTCCCAAGGATAACCCAATGGCGTCGCTGCATGAAACTCTTTCACTGGAAACTGTTAATGCAACAAATGTGTCAATCTCAATCCATCTACTGAATCCACTCCGTTGAAAATATAACATCAAGCCTGCTAACCCTTTGAAAGTCGGTCCAAGTTTCAGTACGCGCATCGAAAGTGAGCGGTACATCAAACAGAGGAAACATTTTAAGGTTTCCCCCAGTCGTATTGAAGGAATTGATTATCACTGATTATCACCTTCTGCTAATCTGATCCCGTGGTCCTCTACAGGAAACGAGTCAAAAAGATAGATACACTCTTTATAAACCGGTTTGCTTGTTAAAATAAAGCAAGTACTAACTGACTGCACAACTAAAGCTGTATGACTGCGTTCAAAGGAAGCTTGTGAGAACAAGCGGCTTGGGAATGGAGCATGAGTTTATAGTTCATTCGTTCCACTGAACCCCTTCAACTACCGGGCCGTCAATGTCAGTCAACTTGAAACTTAGCAATGATTGTGTTATTGTACACCTTAGCCTGGTTTGGCACATACATACGTAGAGTGTGATGTGGGCACGCATACCACGTAGAAAACAAATCCCACTATGGGGGAGATCAGTGTACCCGACGGAGATGTCGTTGGGGTTGGGCACGTCCATGAACTCCTTTTTTGTAATTATTGAACTTCCACATAAATTCCATCAATGAACAGTAACCTATTGGGTGAGTTTCCTTAATGTTCTTTAGTTGCCTTGGTTGGAAGCTGTGCAGTGAATGTAAAAACATGTGTAAATGAGGTGAGTGGCGGATTGATTAAGTTTGTTGTCGCATGAGATGATAACCGGTCGTCAATGATACGCACCACTGAGCTTCAGCAAAAAAATGGGTGCTTCGTTTCAAAATACGATGGTTGAAAATTTACACCAAATCCATGATTGTAACTGACCATGATTACTGGTCAACTTACAACGACGTACTTAACTGAACTGTCACCTATAGTGGTTCACTTATCCTGTACAGGTGATATACTAAGTTGAATGACCAAAGAGTACTTTTTCAGGATCTCAATTCAGTATACTCAGGTTTGATTTACGACTTAAAAATAAACGCACAACTTTAATTGAGAAACTCATCCCAGTTTCTACTTCAATGGGATCTTCTTTCTATCCTATTCTGCAGAAGTGGAATGGTTGTAACTTTAACATGTTCAACTCTTTAAAGTAAAACAAATATGATCTCCTTCGGATCGTATGCGGTAAAGAATTTCTAGTCTTCCATCCTGTTCAAATTATAGAATTCTTTTATAATATGCGAGCAACATAAATGTCGAAAATGAATTAGGATCTATCCATTTTGCAGGATTTTTCTAGACATAATAGAATCTTCACGAGTAAGCGCAATCAGGACTCTGTACGATCCTCAGTATGCTGAGTATGATATCATTTAAAAAAGCAAGGGTTTTCTTGCGGCACTCTGTCAATAAGCTTTTGAAAGGTGATGACCATCCGAACGGGTATTGGTAAACAAATTTCTGCATATCAAGAATACCCTGGAAAATGTTTTGAAAGATAAATGAAATTAGCATTAGCACAAATACTGGTCATAAGATTGTTCACATAACAAAAAATATGATACATTTGTTCAAAGAAATGGGTTCTATAAACATCTTTAGCAAGACACTATATTGGAGTAAATATAATGCTGCTTGGAAAAACCTCTGGACTCTTTTACTTCCGGTCGAACGCCTCCTCACATGTTCTCCATCGGTTATTACATCGACGGAAACGTCAGTATTTATAGTAAAACAAACATCAACGTGAATGAATTATGGATTAGCGCATCACTCGGAATGGGATATTCTGCAGATGAGTAGCAAATTATCTTTCACCTCAAGCTACAAAGTGACTTCTAGTCACAACGTCAATAATGTATCTCTGTTTACTTTCTGGTGATTGCTCGTAGTTCAAAAATGTTTGACTATCGCGTAGTTTTATTGATTGGACATCAGTCACCATCCGAAAGTAGTATCACTGTTGATTTATCTACGACCACCAGTCATAATCCAGATTGAGCTGTAAGCTCACTATTTCTTTCTGGTGCTTGTTTTCATGGTAGTAAACCGTCCACAATTGAATCAAACACGTAAAACAAATTTAAGTGAAAATTTCCGTTCATATTATCTCATGCTGAATAGTGGTCTAACTGGGTGGGAACGCATTTATTTAAGTGAGGAGAGTATATTAAATCGTTCGCTTGCAATCACAGAAACGGAGGGGGTTTACACTGTCCACAGAGACACCTTATTGCATACCTATCTAAATGTCGACGACCCTGTCACTCAAATTGTATCTAATTCGCAAGTAAGAATGAATTGATTAAGTTCCAGCTCCCAGCAAAATGGACCGGACAGGTATGTAAATTCCACTGTCCCTGTTCAGGCTCGCCACACATTTGAGTACATGTCCTGACCGAGTATCGGTTAAAAGCCAACAAATACAGCAACTCCCGATGGCCCGCCGTTGAAACTATTAATGAGTAGATAGTCAACACCTGCTTGAAGGTATAGGTAGGTTATCCAGTTTTCGTTTAACTGACCTGGCAACATTTAATCGTGTTCAACATTTTGATCGCTAAACAGCACATTTTTGGAAAACGATTGCCGTAAAAACGGAGAAAGTTATTCCACTTCACATAACTTGATTGGAGGGCGAACATGTGCATAGTGTAGTAGGAATAACTCGGTGATGGCATAGACATTTTTAACGTACAAAATAACGGTGGTCCAGTTTAAATGAGAGGGGTTTTTGGGTAACTGGATGGCAGTCATTCTTGTTAAAACTGAGTTGCACTCAGTAGATGCACAAAAGCCATAAGCATTGGCGAATGATATGTAAGGACTAGTTGCACGAACGATACTCGTCGAGGTTAACCGTGACTTGTGGTTATCGAGAAGTCAATGACTACACCAATCAACAACCATCTACAAAAACTGCGTTGTTCAATCTGATTGCGCTCATAACCAGTGCAGCGTTTCTGAGCCTTAGCAACTAAATTCACACCCAACGTAAATACTTGCGAATCATGCTGGGTTCAGTGTTAGAAACTATTTTATCTACTTTTTAGTTCATGAACTCATGGCAGCCTATACAGACTGTGAGACTGCTTCGTTGTATCAATTCTCTGTTTACGATGATCCGTATCTCTGTACCTTTCCAACATAAACTTTGCACTCTTGGAGTACGTGAGTCCTAGTACTGCAAATACTCCCCAAATATACACTTACTGTTTGGTATAGATTACAATATGCCAGACGTATTGTCAGTCCTACTTAATGATATGCGACCCACCTTAGTGTGGATAAAAGCCATTTCTCCAAGCGCTTCATTTTACTTCTGGTTCTAACCAAAACTGTGTCAAGGTAATCGTCTGACTGGTTTCCATCCTTAAGCCATATTCACGACATCAAATAAATGACTTTTGAAATTTGTTACCTCTAAAACAATGGCTTTCATTTTCGCGTACAGTTTTGCTGCTTCCATCCAATAAGTACATGAACAGAGGCAATCGGGTGTTAATCTGAAGTACCTGAACAGGCATCAGGCAAGAATTAGTTCTCTGCTTTATTCGCAAGTTTGATCCTGAAAACCATTGGTTATGAAATGTCTCACTGCTCTCGATAACAAACAAACTGACTGTTGTTCAAAGGCGTTATGTATGGTCGATTTGCGCTAGATTAAATTGAAATCACATCAATGAATTCAGGTCTTGTACTGTCAGATAGAAATGTAGTTTATCGTGGTTGCCTCAGAGGTTTTAAGTTGTGTGTTGGCCTACAGATTTTCTGTATAGTATGACTAGCGTATGAAAGTCAATCTCAAACGTTTTATGAATAATGAGTACCTACGAATATTGCCACCAGTGAATCAAGATAGCTGGATAGCCATTACCTGTTCGTTCATTTATCTGAACGCAGTTATCTGCAATGTTTCAACCGACAACCAGCACACCTATTATGGCAGTCATTTAATTCGAATCGACACTGCTGCCAACAAGGATAACTACCTTGTGTTGGACCCTTCTAAACAAGTCGACCAACATTCGGTCAACTGGTCCCATTAACTCATATCATGTGCTTTCAGCACTAAAAACACCACAACAGTTTTACGTGCTCCTTCTCCTGCATTCCAGGGATTTTTTCTTCTTTTCCAAAGTGCTTCAGATTGATAGCAAGTAACGTGTTACAAAAACATAGTCTATATTTCAGTTTACTGGATTACCATTATTAATTGCTTACATTCAGAAACTCGACCTACTTATAAACAAGGAAAAGGTTGATTTTGCGGTGAGCGGACGACGTTGTTGCGGAGGGTGCCCATTTTTTCTTTGACAACTTAGAAATAAAGTTAATACAACTGCCCTATTAAACAACTCTGACTGCCGGTGGTGTATGTAATTGACAGGCGCTTGAGTACGTTAGGCAAAGTGTTTAGATGCCGTCAGATCGGTTGAACACCTTGTCAACCTACTAATCGTTGATTAGAAACTATGCCATAAATGGCACTGAGCTGCGGTCAATGATTTACTGGCATCCGCTACGTTTCTGGTCGTTCTCAACAGCCGTGTTTAATTGAAAGTTATCTATATTTCATGAACTATCTACTAAGCTGTTGCTGGGGTTAACGGTGACTTGGGTCACGATGCCTCCAGGTTAGGCTAATGATAGTTATACGTAGATAAACGAACGTAGATTTTTAATTTTGACCACGTTGTTTTGTTAACCGTGAGTAACCCACTCCGGTGTCTGGTCAGGAATTTGCATTACTAAAATTGTTTCAGAATGAGAACTTTTGGTAAGAGAAGGGTTTGTCCCGAAAATGTTGCCTTAGTTTCATTTTACACGCCAATAACAACAAAGGGGTTACTCAAAATGTAGGCTACGAAATACTTGCGCTTCTGCAGTACGTTCTTGTCCGTAAAGTATACTCATCACGTTGTATCAGTAATTGAGTTAAAGATTCACTTCTTCCCGTAATATATAACAAATATTTCACAGGAACAAAGAGAAGATTTTTTGTCTTACAAATAATTTCAGCGCCAAACAGTCCGTATTGGAGCGCACGACTTACAAGCGTCAGTTTGGATGCAAACTACATCAGCGAGGTCAGATTCAACTTGGATCACCTTGATGAACAGAGGTAGTATTGGTTTGCTTCGTGATGGACAATGCGCACTTTTGTAAGAAGCATAGCATCCGATTCCTACTTAAGAATTAAGTAGTATATAAAATTACTTGTAGGTGAATCAACTATTCTGGTTGACAAACCAAACATGTGGATGTTGGATAAATTCTCAATGTTACTGGAAACGTCCGGTGCGCAAAAGGTTGTGATCAACGTAGTGACACTAATTACACGTCAAACCTAACAATAAAGACCATTGTTTTTAGAATTTGTTTGCTATACTTGCTATCCAGTCGTCTTCATCTAGACTTGACCGTATAACACCTGCTCGACTATTGTACCTGAATTCTAGAATCTACAGCCTAATGGTGTAGTTGTGGGGCGCCTGGAAACAAGAACTGTATAACATTAGGCTATACCACATTGATTCATTTGAACGGAACAAGCAAAAATATTGCAGTCGGATAATAACCGTCTAAAGAAAGCAAACCTTTCTAGTTTCCCCTGATATGGCACTTGCCAAAGTGTTATTGCGTCTATCTTGCTTTGGATTTGATTTACCAGTAAACTGCTGATAGGAACTTGTTCAAATAGTGACAGTAAGCTGACGCTGTAAACTGCTGGATGGCCTTACAGTTTTCTCGCAAGATACTTGAAAATGTCGTTGTCCCTTACGAAGTAATCTCAGTGTTATGTTGTGCACAACGTCACGAATGGCTGACATAATACAACATCAAAAAGCGACGAACAGGCTGGAACTGATGGCGTTCGGAAAGTCTGGAAACTAGGTACGACAAACCGAAACGTGGATGTGTATTGTGCGAGATGTGCCAACAAAGAAACCGGCAAATTATTGTTTACGTTCAACAGGTGTAACAGTTGTTCGGCTGTAGACAATGTGACAAACCGAGGTTATTTTTTGGGTTTGACATTAAGCGCACCTTATTTTCTGAGTGTCGGGTACATACACAAACATGATAATACAGTGAATAGATAGACAATTTTGGTTTAAAACAAACTCACGAGAAGTCTGACTAGGATCTTCTGACATGACTAAGCCATTACAAAATAATTCATTGCGCGGACCCCGAAAGGCATTCAAAAGTAACCAGATTCAGTTCGTTGAAATTGTATGTCAATCACGTTAGACCACAGTTTTATTGGCCGACAAAACATCCGGAACTTCTTCATCAAAAGATGAACGAGATTTCCTGCATGTCACTCCGACCGACTTCGGAAGAGAATTTTGAGAAACGGTGTTGAAAATTCGATAGCTTCTTTGATTCTTCGAGTCACTGACGGATAAGAGGTGAAAAACCATCTCACTTTATGCAAGTTTACTTATTTACTGATACCAGGTTGGCTTGGTAGCCGATCAGTTTCGTGTTTCTGGCTTACTTCCGCTGCTTTCGTTGTTCTGCTTCATCGTACATTAAATGGGAAATGAGCTGCCTGCTCGGGTTTTGTCGGGCAAAAGTGTTTCGTAAGGTTCCCCTGGCTCCCTAGCATTTTTCAGTTGTTCGTTCTTAATCTGTAAAGAATCATGAAGTCAGCAAACCTGTCCACACCTGGGTATGAATATATAGCAAGTTCTGTGGCATAAATTATATATGTCAGCATGAATTAAACTTAGTAACTGATTTGCAAACAACCATCTGCCTTTCGGTTTTATTAGCTGCAGTGTCGTATGAATTCACTAACAGGCCCAGATTATTATCTAGATTTCCACTAAGTAACATTCTGGTCGTAGTAACAACTTAGGAACGTCGGTGGTAAACTAGATAAGTCCGCCTAAAAACTTTGTAGTGGTTGCTGAGAAATGTTCTCCAATTACAAAGTCTTCTGAACAAGATAAAATTGCAGCGTGGATCATCAACTGAAGAAAAACTTACGAACCTAACGACATGTGCCAAACGTGGCAATGCCATTGAAGAAATATCCACACAGGGTTTAAAGAGCGAATATCAAGTACTTGGTTAACCATGCTATTCAAGAACGTTAGCTGTATGTACATTTTCAATAAATTGTTAAGATCTAACAGGTGACTCAGTTTTAACCAGTGAGATTATATACATATTTCCTCAATAATTGGGGGATATTTTATAAGCGGTGTACGTCGGACGACTAAGAGATCATTTTAACGAAATTGAGCTATAAGTGAGTAGGATTCAACGTTTGTAAAACTAGCCCTTAGTTGGAGCAGGCTGGCTCCGACGGCGTGACGTCTAACCCTGTCTTGATACTTTTTCTGTTAACATTACAAGCAATCTGTTCGACCATGAGCGACAATCACTCGGCGATTCCCCCCACCAAAGACTCTCCCAGTGAATACCAGTTGTGTCAATTTATCCGCGCGTCGGCTTGATGTTTGTTGGCTCTATCTGTCTCAGTAGGTTTCACCAGTGTGCTGCCTGATTATACTTCAATTTTCAATTCTGGTATTTTAAAGGCCTATTTGTCCTCAAACTTTACCTCTTGGTTCTCAAAACGTTTTGGATGTGTGAACAATCTGGCAGACTCAAGATATTTAATTATGGAACGGTTACTGCTCATTTGCACAAAAACTAGCAGGGCGAACACCATGTTTGCACACGACAAGTGGTCCAACGGTCGAACTGCTAAGTCGATACTTTCACACCCATACCAGGTTATCTAAAATTAATGCTCGTTTCAGTTGGCAGTTTAGTCACACTACCCTCATTTTAGAACAATATATGTACTGTTTTCTACACAGTGAGAGAACTCCAAAGAATCTGATTCGCTATACTGCTTTCCTACTGAAATGTGGTTTAGGTACGCATGTAGCCTTCAATACATGCTTGATAAATTATGTTGAGAAAAATTTCATACGCGCTCGTTTTAAACCCCTTCTTCTCCGAATGTGTAATCATGCAGATTCTTCCTACTGATAAACTGACTAGACAATACAGTCGTGGACTCTGGACATGTACTGTATCAATGAACTGGAACTGGCCGCTTGAAAGATCATAGTTTGTCTACCCAGTTATTACTGATGAGTAGTCGGGGATTTGGTTAATTTCAAGTTGAACATCACTCACAATTGATCGCGGAGTTAACAGACAGTAACTGTGTCTCCTATCGAGACGATCGGGCAACCTGATCATTACTCACAAGCGAAAGTGGTTGAGCGTTCACAGTGGTAAACACGGTTGCCTCATGAACAACATGTCCGTGGTTCAAGTCCCGGCAGTGGCGATGATATGCACTACTGACGAGCTCTAATGAGAGC
>JTDE01000803.1:42377-66756 GCA_014338405.1 Paragonimus skrjabini miyazakii
GGTTTGTTTCTTCTTCTTCATGGTTGTGTGGCAGTTAAGCATCAGTGTGAACCACTGATGTATTGCTGTCTATGATGATGATATAGAAATACTGAAAGACTGAAAACGGCCAAGTGAAGAACACAATATAGATTAAGAGTCACGCGGATCTACCAATTTGACTGGACAACGCACCTGAGGAAATAATAATTGCTCACAAACAAGCTACTGAGTAGGTTTAGTACATAATCAGTAGGCAAATTTCGAGCATCACGAAGCATATTGCTATTTGAAGCACGCTGACCACGAGTTAGGAGAAAAGAGTGCATTCCAAGGGTATATTCAGTGGTTCAATGTATAATGATACGGGTAACAACAGTTTTCCCTCCAGAAGACAACGCTTTCGGAATCATTAAGAAAAACCTGTAACGGAATTTGAGCTGTCTTAAATTACCCAAAATTTTTTCTGTCTGAGCCGGTACGCATCCAAAGAGCAAGTATATTAAGGGATGAGACTTTCCCCGTTATCACATAGGCAATGCGCACACGAGTAGATTTTTTGTGTATATGATAACTTATCATCAGTTGCGTCCGATTTGTTGCAGAACATGCAGTATATCAGTGAAGCGAATATGGAAAACGAAGGATTGAAGTGTACAGTTTGCTTCGAACCGGAGAATTTCATGAAAAACCGTTACGTCAACGCTGTACCTTGTGAGTTTCTTATCGAAATATTAATTGAACGCGTGGCTGAATTGTCGCATGATAATTTATCTTTGAGTCCTGTATATTTACTCATGTAACACAATCTGGAACAACGTTTTGGTGAGCTATGTTATGTGGTTATATTTACGTCGACCAAACCTGTGTTCTCTACCCAGTGCACTACTTGGGAAAGTTTCAGGTAACGGATTAAATTCAATATACAGCCGATAACTGATAAATGATTTTGTTAGTATATCGCGATAGACTTCCAATACTTAGAAGGTTGTTAAAACCGATGAAGTAATCAGTGATTTAGCGAACGTTGACTTATTACATCAATACTCAGACAAGAGTTGTATCCTTTACTGTTCTTCTGTCTACCTCAAACTGATCCATTGGAAAAAGCAACGTTTTTATTTTTCAAACATATTGTGCATTAAAACATAAATAAAACGACGCAAGGACATGATGGTTTTGGTGTAGGAAAAAATTTGTTGAACTCTTTCAGCTAAAGAAGTTGATCTAACTTACGTTGAGCTCACGCAAGCATGTATGTGGGAATATACATAGAAACAATGAGCAGTACCGTTGAAGTATTTCTCAGTTAGTGTATAGACCTACGTCATTTAATCAGTAGTCGGTTGGTCAGTCACCTGTATCAGAGGTTCATACAAATGGGCTGATTTATACTTAGTATACGTCCTCCTGTTCGATCCCCATTCATCAGGTTTTCTGTGTTTTTACCCAGATGATATTCGACGAATACTATTAAAAAAACAGGTGAGCTACCGGACATTTTCTTTTTAGTAAATTGTAGCATAGATGAGTTTACCGACCAGATTAGGCAGGATTGAATAACGTGAACGCATCACGTGACATACATTGCTATCAATAACTGTTACTTGTGCGGTGACGGCTCAAAACTTGTGAGAGATCTGTGCGTCAGGTGATTTGTGAATCACCGAGTGAAATAGAATATCCGAACGCAGCGTGCCTTTCAATGCTGGACAATGAAACTTCATTGAGTGCTCATTAAATTTACACTCATCCCATTTCGTCGTACTGAATACATCGAATGATCACGGGATCGACTGCTTCGGCAAGATTTCTCGCGCTGATCACACTGGACTCCATTAGTATTAATCCTGGGCACTTACACTATACCATTCTATTCTATCGCTGTGCTCCACCACTCCATGTTCTATCCATTAGTTAGTGAAATCGGCTTATTAACTTTCACGTATTGTATGAAGATGCTGCGTGTCAAATAAGACGGGGCCTTGGAAACTTTGAATATATTAGAATGGGTGAGGGATGTTCCATTCCTTATTATTCAGTGATTATGACTAATAGATTGGTAATAATCCTAATAGGTCGGTTGCTTCCATAAGATGTACTGGTTTTTTTTTAACTGGCTTTCACAAAGTTCCATGAGCCTATGCAGATTTCTCAGGATTACACTACCGGTATTAATCGTAATGTACAGAGGGAAATCGCACAATAATTCTAAATTTCTATTTCAAATTAGCCCAACGAACTTCAAGATTACATCAATGCCTCTCCCATCTACCGCATCACGATGCCCAGCAAGGGTCCTGTAGAAATAAATTTCGGACAGGTGGACTACATTTGTGCACAAGCTCCTATGGAAAACACTTGTGGGGATTTTTGGCGCATGATTGTCGAAAACAATGTCGGGGTTATTGTCATGTTGAACAAGTAAGAAATTCAGCCTATTTTGTTGAGCCCATTCTTAGTTCATCTTAAATTTTGCTGGTATCACATAAACACACTGATATCTGTCGTTTATGAACGTCATATTACGGCCAGGGATATTTCTAAGTGGAAATCCTACGTGGAGGACAAACGAATTTAAATTACGATTTGGACAAATCCCGGTCAAAGTGAGCGGGAAAATGAACCAAAGAAACTTAAAATCTATTGTTAGGATAAGCATGCTGTTAAATAGTTTTAGCACATGTTAGTCTACATGGAATCCGTCTTGTGCTGTTTATTCAGATATCAAGCGTTATCCGTTGGTACAAGCAATTCTATCTAACTAGAGGAAACTTTCTTCTAACAGGCCTAACTTAGTCATCCGTCTATAATTGGTGCACATATGATGAAGCATCGACTAAGTGACAGATCAATCTTCGTTGACTAATTGAAGTCGGCCTCTGAATCAGGAGGGGCAATACCTATCGGAGGGCAACACCAACATCTTCCTAGTACCGAAGTGGTTGGTTTTTTACAGTCTTGCAAATTAGTGGTCAAATTACCAGTCTGGAACTATATGACGGATCGCAGAATTGACTATGTGATGAACATGATGCTGTTGCTATGCAAACGTAGATATGCAGAATTTTAGGAACGGCTTCACTCACCGTGGTTGACAGTCGTCTGTTTTCAGGTGCAGTAGTATTACTTAGCTTTTTGATCATGGTTATGTCATGATGTACATATGTTTGGCGGCATCCGAAACGGATTAGACTGTCACAGTGACCGAAGCCAGGGGACTCCTGCGCTTTAAACCATCACCCCTAGTGACTTGCGTAGAACCACTTGCGGTTCCACTCACACACCACGTATCCGGTGTAAACCCGAAGGAATAAGACCAGTAGGTGTGTGAGTGTGGCCTTCACGTCCAGCCGACCAACGCTGGTTAGTCGACCAAATGGCTAGCAGAAAAGAGAAATCTTGATCTCTCGGGAAACAAACACAGATACAGCAAAGACAAGATCTAAACCGACAAGAAAGATATGCAAAATGCAATAAAAGAAGCATTTAAGTATACAAATGCACGTCATTGCATTCCAGAAAGGATGAAGTTGAAAAACAAGTATCAAAGTTGGGCTACGATAAGATCAGGCAAACGATTCACCACTCAATACATCAATAAAGCTCAAGAAAAGAATGGGCAGAAGACTGCAGACACCCAAGTTTTTTAAAAGAAGGGCGTATCATAGCCGAACGACCGTGGCCTTGGTCAAGGTCTTAAATAACACAGATAGAACGAATATCCTGATATGACCTACCTGAATCTAACGTACACGTTGCCTCTTCACCGACGATGCACTGTGAGTACTCTGGTGACCCATTAAACCCAAACAGCCAGCTCATTTTCGGCCGCACACAACTGAACGCCATATAGCAATGTCACCAACACCTATGGCACCGATGATTCTCTTGCATACTAAGCGCTTTCGTTCCCGGCCGCAAAATAACCACTCGTTGAACTCGCGGATACCCGTCCAAATCGTATTCCTCCAGGCAGTCCGGTTCAACGCTGTCTTCCCAACATATACAATCAATTTTACAACGTGAAAGACTTACCTGCACAACATCGTGGTATCTCCGCTTTCAACCACCAGGATTTCACTTACCTGATCTCAGTTGTCTATACAGCACCTGCTTCGGGATATAGTCATCGCCCATCTGACGGACGTGACTCAACCAACAAAGCTGATTCAACATCATTAAGGCTTCCATCCCGTTCGTGTCCGCTCGCCGCAGTATCTCAGTGTTCGGAACCATGTCCGACCATCAAATACCCAAGATGCGTCTTAGACATTGCAAATGAAAGTGGCTCAGATAGCGCACATGCCGCTGATACATTATCCACGTTTCATTGCCGTACACTAGTATAGAAAGCATCATTGAGTGGTAGACGAAGAGCTTAGTGCTCGGCTTCAGGCTGTGGTTCTTCCAAACACGTATTTCAAGATGTTCAAAAGCAGAACTAGCATTAGCCGCAAGAGCCCTCAACCCACGGTCCACAGACAGATCGATGGACAGATTGCTACCCAAGTAGCAGAAATCTGTGCAGCTGCTGACAGCATCTCCATTAACACGGATTTTGGCTAAAGGTGCATAGATGGCACCTCCGCCCGGAAAAGGCTGAAAGAAAGAAACTGTCTTACTTTTGTTGATATCTAGTCCAAACTTTGATGCCGCGGTCGCGAAAGCCGTGGCCAGTCGTTGTAGGTCGTCCTCGCTGTGTGCGAACAGCGCGCTGTCATCTGCGAACAGAAACATAAACATCGTCAAGGTATGTAACCGGGTTGAGGCGCTGAGGCGTCGAACATTCAGTAGGTGCCCATCCGTCCGGTACTCCAACTTAACATCATCCCTCCCAGATTTCCGAAAAGCAACTGTTAGCATGGTAGTCAAATATAAGCTAAATAGGGATGGAGCTGGGACACAACCCTGCTTCACGCCAGTGACACTGTCAAAATCATCAGAGAAAGATCCACACGATTGCACCTTCGCCCTCACGCCTATATACAATACTCTAATCAAATTGACGAACTTACTTAGACATCCAAACTTACCAAGCACTGTCCACAGCGCCTCGCGGCTCACCGAACCGAACGTCTTGGTGAAGTCTTCGAAGGAGGCATACAGGGATACTCCTCCTGAAACTGTCGAGCAGCAAACGCCAGGTTTATCCCACTCCGATTCGCCCGGAATCCGCTTGCTTCTCAAGAACATGTTTGTCCAAGACTTCCTTATTCAGCCGTTCTTGTAGGATCGTGGCAAGCACCTTGTCTTCGAAGCTCAGCAGATTGATGCCCCGATAGCTGTCGGGACATCGCTTGTTACCCTTACCTTTAAACAAAAGTACTATCACAGCATCCTTGAAATCCTGTTGCATCAATTCGTGTTCCCAGATAGAGTGAACCAGCTGGAGCAGTGCACGTTCCATCACCGGTCCGCCGTTCTTTAGGATTTCGCATGGCAATCCATCTTCACCTGCAGCCTTCCCGTTGCGAAGTTTACCAGTCACTCTCTGCAATTCTAATGAATCCGGAGCTGTGCCGTAAGGCAGAATGTAACACACGCACAGATACGCATCAGCATCAACCATTTAGAACAGGCTCGACCGTCACCACTCAAGACATTCGGCACATTCACACAGAGATAATACTGCACGGACAAACCAGTCACATATACAGAGATTCAGATCAGGTAAAAAAGAAAATAACTAACCGAACCAAAACACAACACACTGACACCACACACAACGAACACCACATAACGGACTCATCCGCATTTTGTCTGGCTGCTCTCCTTTGGCCAATCTGACAGGGTTACACATGCAACGACCGATGTCGCAGTCAGTAAAGTCGTCCCGATCAAAACAGCACACAAGCCTGACCACCACGTCAAGGTAGCAGAAAAGATCAGGGATGTACACATACATACTCGAACGCCGAATCTTCCTTCTGAACTCTGTTCCCTTTCTCTCACTTCTGATAAATCTGCCTACACATATCAGTCTGCCATTTTTTGGACCGCTGACACTAGCAAGAGCGGTTCGAGCCACAGAAGGCTTTTACTATTCCAAGCTAACGTCGACTGCACTGGTTAACTTAGTAGGGCGTCAAATCGAGTTATATACATGGACACTTCCAAATGTTTCCTTGGTACAAGACAGCCACAATCAGTTTAGTTCAGAACCAGACATTATTCTAAAATCTTGGAGTTAGGCTCTGGAAAATACTTGGTTTGCTGATCACAATGTCGTCTCGGTAGCAGTTGTGATTCTTTCTTTAATAATTGCAACTAGCAAATCAATCACATAGAGTGAAGTTCTGTACACTACTTTGTTTTCGTTGTACTCTGTTCGTTCATCTCGTTTCGTCGTTGCATGATCCGTGACGTACATAATTCAGGATAGACAGCTCACAAGAAGAATGCAAGCGTGAGTGTTAGTTAACCGATGGTTGTATCCTGTGTAACTTAAATTCATGTCCGTAGCAGGTAAACTGTCGATAATCCTCATTTTCTCTATAAGTAAAACAATCCTTTGAAACGATGTCGCATGTACGCAAGTTTTTTTCTGAGGTTTTTCTGATACAAGGGGGGGGAGAGATCTAGTTGAAATAATGTAAATAGCATTCATATTTGATTTTAACTTTTGTATCCTGATACACCATTCTTTTTAACACGTCCAGAGTAAAGTACCATATTTTAGCTATGTATTTGAGCTTTGTGTAGGAAGTATATGGTTTTTAGGCAATTACTTATTATGCTTCTGTTTAATGTGATACCAACGATGTGATGGATAACAGGGCTTCTTCATGTTGATTCTAAATCACTGTCGCTCCAATGTTGCGTGTTTCTGAAAAGCTGTATTAGGGATAAAACTAGAACCATAATTTTGAATCCATTTATCGTCAACCTGGTATACGGATACATTTTTAAAGCTGTGCAAGGCAGTGAAACAAGTTTATAATTTATTAGTCCTTCAGTTCTGGCACAACACATTTGATGATCCCGTGAGGTAATTGTGTTGATGTTATTGTACATATCTAAACTACCATTTTGTTTACAGGATTACGGACAATGTTACGCCCAACTGCGCACGCTATTGGCCGAATCGTATGCATGATCGTATACTGTACCAATCGGGTTCCATGAAGTTCCAAGTAAAATGGACAGATAGAAATTCACAACCTACATTCGATGAACGTGACTTCAGTGTGTACAGAGTGAGTGTGGAACTGATGGGGTGTGGCCCAAGCCTGTGCTTTCCATTTTACTGAGTTCAATGCTGAATAAACTGATGTTAGTTGTTATTCTCAAATAATAAACAAAACTGTTATGAGAAAGAATATTGTACACTGTACACTATCTCGCCAACTAAAACCAAAAGAATTACAGGTTACGCGACGTTCTGACCTCTACGACAAATTTCCATCAAGCTAACTAAAGTGCCCACTCTGCAAATCTAGAAGTTGTGGCACGATTCAGTCATTGTTTCGCTGGCCATCTTCAACCAAACTCAAGTTGACCATATGTATTCAGAAGTGGTATTTATAATCTAACGGGACGTTCATTAATGACGGTTCTGTTGATTGTAAACGCACCAAAAACACGAAGCCAATCAAATGCATAAACCACATTTTAATAAGTAAGAACCAGCCGAATAGAATGACTGACGATAACGTCAGTAATTTCCATTAACCAGCCATAATACCTCCGTCTGATACTCACGGGACTGTTTACAGACGAGCTGTTCAGCAAAATAACACCATCTATAAGACCACCATTAACAGTGTCCACATACTTTGCTCGAATAGTTTTTCATACGGGTACCCATTGCGAAACGTTGTCTCATTCATAATGATGGGATCTCCAACAGACTTTGTTGGAGTCCTTGTTTGTCTTGAAAGGCCTAAATAAACTTAGATTTTCTCTCCAGTCAGGCAACTGGATGGCGTGGTAATTGGTCATTCAAGTACTCGGTATGCATTTTTTGGTTTGTCTTCTTGCCTGTCAGAGTTATTGACGTGCTTGAACATAGTGTTTGATAACACCATCTAAGCACGTTTCCTTCGATCTGTTCTTGAACGATAAAACTTTCGGAATTCACACCACGATCTTCACAGAGCAACGCTGAATTACTTGAGCTGATGGAACAATCGCCAGAATGAAATAAAATAGGTTGAAAAAGTGGTGCTTAATTGCCTTGAAGATTGCGGACCGTTTGCTGTGGTTTCTGCTGCCCACTAACTTGTGATGAGCACCGTCTGGCAAGTAGCAACGACGTATCGTTGAGAAATTCAGGACAGTTATTTGGCAGGTGAATAATTGGTATGAGAACACTCCTTCGCGCGTAATTCACATGCTGATTCGTCACCAAGAATTAATGATTTTCCAACTCGTCTACAATTTGGGCAGCGTACACAATAATAAATCGAGTAAGAGAAAGACACAGTTTGCACGGAAGCCGCTGTTCTTCCAACAGTAGTATGGCATAACCTCCTCAGCTTTCGTAAACCTCCTTTATAGAGTAACTTGTACCTTTCTTGATAAAACGAACTAGAATCCAACAGGATTAAAACTGGCACTTTGTAACTACTAGGTAAAAGACCATATGTAATATCGGCCTAAGAATTTTCTCCGCTTTTGAGAAGGTTGGTAATCAAATTCCGCAGTTATCACCACTAAGGCAGTAAATGTTGATTTTCCTCGGACATTTTTATCTGTTTTGGTCATTTTCACCAGTCGGTGAATCTAGGTCGACCGAAATTGGTATGCATTTTTTGTACAATGAGTTACAAATGTAGCCTGAAAAACATGTTTAGAACCGTATTACAACAGTGTATTTTTTCTACCTAATTAATGGGGAGCTCTATAGATTTTTCCGGTTCACGCATATAAGGCTGTAAATCAGCATCATCACAGTTGTTTACTTACATATAATTTATCTCACCTGTTTTTGCCCGTTAACCTTAACTCATATGCTTTCTTACCACACGAATTTGATATTTGTGTAAACAGTTGACTTCTTCTTATTGCATTTGGTTTGAGTGGCGTTTGTTTCACCTTTTCGGAGCTTAAATCCTTTGCATCGCCCAGTATCTCTCGACTGTTCAGAAGAACACTGTTTGGCATGAAGGTAATATTATGTGATTATAATGCGCATTCAGCCTGCTAGGTCATCATCATCATTATCATAGATAGCAATATATCGATGGTTCACAGTGATGCTTAACTGCCACACAACCCAGAAGTAAGAAGCAAAACCTGTGTAGGAAGAGAAACGAAAAATGAAGGAGATGGAAGGGACCTGATAACTGAAAATAGTGGCACAGGACGCTGCTTCAGAATTTGACGAAGGGTAAAAGTTTAAGCTGCAGGGTACCCGTTTGCTGTTCACTTCCCGGAAATGCTCTATAGACCGAAACTTTTGCTGTTTTCTATTTATTCTCATTGCTAAATTGTCCAACAATGCCAATGTGATTCAATCTTGTTTTGGCGTGCTGCATTTTTGGTTCGTCGCTACGCGTCACTTGACACTTTCCTAGAAGAACGTACAACCATTTCGGAAAATATTTGATTTTAGCACCAGACATCCTGGTAATGTCCGTCCATCGAACAATTTTCCCTAACAGTATCAAGAACTTTGGTATAAATAATGTATGCGGACTATCGCAGACAATATTGATGTCGAGCATCATGTTGAATCTGATATGTGACCCATTCATCCTAGGTTTAACAGTTATAAATGATCACAGTTAAGCATAATAATGCGCGAGTTCTAATTCTGAGACTTCGGTTTTCAGATAGTGAGTCACTCCAAACGTTAAGCTGTGAAGATAGGTTTTGTTTATCAAAGTCCAATAAATCCCTACTGTTTCTGACACTTTCGGTGACTTCTTCAGTGGGTCTACCATTTTTCCTGTGTTTCGAGAACAACCTGCAATTAAAGTCACACTTTTGATTCGTTCTTTTATAGGATGGTCACGGAATTAGAAAACATCATGTTCGACAGTTGGCATTTGCAAATTGGCCAGATCAAGGTGTACCGAACATGGAAGAGTTCAGCGCATTGTTGAACGAATATAAAGAATTGAAAGCTGCTTCAAAAAGCGGAAGCCATACACTTGTTCACTGCAAGTGAGTTAGTCAGAAATATCAAAATATCGTATTGGTTCTTATGTATACATTCATGATTGTAAACGATGTTACTAAGTTCAATAGGTGTAAACAGTTGTTGAGTGAGTGAAAGTCAGTTAGTCTTGTCCGACCACTAGCACTTTATTTAGCTAAATCGGTTTCCATTGAAATGATGTTCAGAGTGTTTTAAACTTCTAATTAATCGTTGATGACTGTTCACTGCGATTCTGGTTTATGCAGTTAGAAAATAAAGAATCTTTTCTTTTCTTTTTCCAAGAACGGGTATTGGACGGTCGGGGACATTTATAGTGGCTGATATTCTTCGACGTCACTTAGAGAAGAAGTGCAAAGTAATCGATCTTCCAGGCGTTATTCTCCAACTTCGTCGTTGTCGGCCAGGAATGATTCGGTCTCCAGTGAGTTGTAGCGTAAATAAACGGACTACCCGAAACTGTTAGTAAACGTTCAATCGAGATATGACCTACTTCATCACTGACAAAAAGAGGTTCGAGAAGAAGTTCAAGGTTCACTGACTATCCAAGTATCGTTATTTATTTCGCTGGTTAATAGTCGCAGTCGAGACAGCCAGATATCTATCGACCACGCATTCAACTGTAACTTATTTCCTGGCCAGTCACATGAACTGAAGTTATCAAAGCACTCCTTCCCTTAAAGTGATCTGCCTGTCATTTTTAAAATTTACTGAAACAAGCACCACCGTTAGAAAAGCTTCTTAGTAATGCCTCTTTTTCTCAGTTACTGTGACAGATAAATCAATCACATGAAGCAAATACAATGACGCAGATCTTCTGGCTAGGAATAATTTTGCCAACTCCGAGTGGTTTGTAGCATTCGTTCGACACATCAGAAATATCAGGTATCTACCCGACAACTAAATACTTTAGACTGGGCAAGAATTATTCTCAACCAGTCAAACTAGTGGACAAAACGTTTAATTCGAATGGAAGACCCACAGAACTGACTAGTTCGTAAGTTTTTAATGGCAGTTTTGGCAGTCATAAATAAAATATGACGCTAGAAGACGAAGATTAACAGCAGCATTTGCTTCATGTGGTGAAATAATTTTTACGTTACACATCTTTGGTAACATTCACCTCGTTATCAGAATGATGACAAGCGTTTTAGAAACACCACGCGACTACTAGTAGAAAGTATCGGGATACATTGCGTTTGAGTTAACTCTACAGAAAATCAACCGAGCATGACATGAATGTTGTTAGAAGTGGCAGAATTGGTCGCATGAGTATTTGACATTCCACTTCAATAATGCGCAGCTCCATGTTTCATTTTCGGCTGATCATTAGTCATTAAGGTTTAAAAAGCAACCAGCGTATGTTCCAGGATAGCGAACGTACTCCAATTGTGAAAAATTCGATGGGGGTTGGCAGTTTTTAACGGAACCTCTCCAACATCAGATTCGTACTAAGTAACAGTACTAAGAAAGCCATTAGCGTAGGAAGAGAAAGACTGTCTGAAAACTCTTCTGAACACGTTTAGTCACATCCGTATCAAGTTGTCCATATTGATTCCCGTAAGGTGTATAGATATTTATAATTTATGCGATGTACGCTATGCTAAAATAGCCACGTGGGTAATTGATAACTTAGGTTCTGGATGATGCAATGGCCCTAAAACAAGCCCAACTTCTTTTATTCGACGTCCAGTAAGTGAATGGTACAAACTGCGGACTCCAAACAGTTGGGGCACGGGGGCACTATGTATTTACCTGACGTAAATTAACATTAAGGAAATCAGAATATCAACCTTTCCCAGTTATGTGCACACTGCTCCAAAACTAACACACCATTTGCTTTGCTGATGGACCCGACCTTAAGTTAAGCTGACTTATTTACCAGTTGAGTAGTTTCACATTCACTGTTTTACATATTTACTTAAATACTACAATTGAACCGTCGACAAACATCGCACGCTTCTGTTTATTTTCAGGAACAATATTTTTTCCTACAAGAGTTTGCAAACAACCTGGCCTCTCAGAATGGTTGAGCATCAAACAATAACGTCCGCAAGGGGAATAAACCGCATTATGTATTCCTGTTAACAATCTGACAAGCCGATTCTTTCTTTCGCCTCTAGAAACAGAGGCAATTCACTTTTGACTCACCGTGATTACTTAACGGTCATTTTGAAACATTATGTACAGTGTGCTGAAGACTAATCTATATGGACTGACGTTGTCAAGCAAAGTTTTCTGAAATGATCAAGGACTGCATCCCGCTACCGGACTGTCGAGAAAGACGTCAGTCATCAGTACACAAGTATCTACGAAAATTCGTTCGTCCCATAAACAACATCCACAGAGATCGGTCGTCAGACCTTTCATAAAATTGGGCGAGATTATTTTTCCTGCATATCATGTTTTACTGCCACTCAACATACTATTTTGCACATATCCATCACGTTTCTGGTAATAATCAGACGCGTTTCCAGTTGATTTAAAAAGTGCTATCTCTACAATGTTAAATTCTCATTCCGTTTAGCAGACTGACACGCAGACGACTAATTGATCACCACTCAATCACCAGCTCAATCTAACTGTACTTTTCATTGAATCTTTCGCCGAAAATGCAGCCGCAAACGCCTTATAGCACTCAAAAAGTCGTGTTTATTTACATTCAGGGATATATGTATATATATATATGCTCCTTGGATCTATAACATTTGTGCCGGTGAAGGATTCTCACACTGATGAACAATTAACTAGGTGGAGGACGTCCGAGAAACAAACGGGAAGTAAACATGGCAGCCACTCTTGCTCCGGTGACCAAATACTTGTGCACTCATTGTTTTTCCTGTCGCTTATGTTGCTTCACTGTAAAACCGAGTGAAAAGTTACTACTGGAAATTATATTACCCTTGGAGACCGCCTCAATTAAAAATGTGCAAAGGCACTGTTTAAAAATTGTAAAAAAGAGCGGTGACGAATAATTGTTCTCGATAATACATTGTCAAATCAATTCTACCATGTAGGTTCAACAAATAAAAAACAGTTTGTAAACAACAAATAAATTTAGCAGAATGTCTTTAATTCACGCAAGGCGTTACGGAAGATTCCCATCGTCTGTAAGCTAACCATTCATACCATAAATCCCCAGTGTTAATGATGAGTGGCTCCATTTTCCACGTACGGTTATATCACAGAGTTACCGACTACAGTTCAGACGGGTATACGGGCCAGTGGCGTGACCTGTGACCACCGCAACTGCATGGCGTACATTATATTTTTGCGTGAACACAAATCTGGATTGTGTGAGTGAACAGCAATCAAACTAGCATCCACGGCCTGATAAACCTGAAGTGATTGACGGGACCTCTGTAAACTACACAGAAAGGCTGAGTGAGTTCAACCCGGTGATCGATGTCCGCTAAGTGTGGGATGATTGCACAACTGGTGGGTTTGGTCGAACTTATCCAGAATCATGATAATGAATGTTCTCTGATCCTTCTGGACAACCCCCTGTTGTGAGACCTGCACACCAGCTGATTATTGATTATACAGTCATAGGTCAGTCCTTGACATGGAATTTATCTTCCAGGTTCAATGACAGCACCGGGTTGTAGTGAACCAGCTATGTAGCGGTGTCACCAGCACTGTATACCCGAGTCTAATAAAGCTGACGATTCAGCGTCTGTATCACGAAACCACTTTAAAATGAGATGCGGATGAGCATAGTTTTCTCTTCCATTGTGATAATCGGATTCTGTGTCTTCTATACATTCAATGATCCTGTGACATAACAGCAGGCGAAACCATTAACACTGATGGTTCCAGGTAAAGTGACTAGCTTAAAGATGCTTGGAACTTTTGTAACAATGTAGTTGATCTGATGACACTTTGCTAAATACTTTTGTGTTGTTTGCGCAGCGTTTTGACTTCACAGAATCTATTTAATTCTATTTATCTGATGATGGATTATCAGAAACCACTGGTCGTTACGGTCTTATGTCATAAATCAATGTTAAAAATTGTACCAGTTCAACTGACACCCAAGATAGTTGATAAATCTTATAAAGAGTACACTGACTGTTAATGGCTACTATTTCTTGTACTAAATTTCCAATCCTCTTTGGAGAATATTATCAAGAAGATCAATCTTGCAGACGGTTTTGGTCACATTGAATGAACGAAGTGGTTTTGGAGACATCAGTAGAGGATGCTTATGTGTTTACAATTTATTGTTGAGATCCGTAAACAACTCAGCACTGTGTTCTCCAATATCATAACAATTGCTAATTACTTTGACTCACTGAGCACTCTATTATGTTGCAACCTACCAGGCCGGGTGTCAAGTCGACCACAAACAACTTTAACTTCAAGGTATGATTCTACTCTTCGAATTATTATACCATACAGTGCTTCAGATCTTCAATGTAATGCCAGTGACCGTTAGGATCAAGGCAAAATCTTATCTACAAATGGCTTCTGTTTGTATACTTAGCAGTACTGCCCCTTGCGGCTGGAGTAGTTGGTGATGCAGCATTCTAAAACTTCCAGTTCTAGGTTCAATGGACGGAAATACTGCTTCATCGTGTGTAGAACTGTCATTTCTTAAGAGAAACCCAGTTTTACTCGCAAATACCTGCAAGATCGCCACGTCGGGTGAGTTGTCAACAAGTATCACTATTTCTTATTATGAACATTGGCTACCGCCCTGTGGAGGTCCGGCTTGGTTGCTTTACCTTTTCTTCTAAATTAAGGTCAGGAGATTTTGTTGCGTATCGTTCTTCGCGGTCGATAGCTAACAGTTAAGTAGTACATAGCATTTTCAAAAAACCGTTGGAACATATTTGAACTTTGTGCACCTCCCACGTTCACCTATTATTTTATCTTCACTTCCAACCCAGTTTTCGGGGATAACGGTTGTGAAACAAAACAGCTGTAGAAATCCTGCTGTCTAATGACAGTTTCTTGCTAGCAGCACCTGTTACGTACCTCACTTTCAGCCATCCCCCGTGACCGAAGCGAGACAAACTAATAGGGCGGGAGTGAGCTGTGTATTGGACAACCAGTCGTTCAAACAACTATCGAAAGACCAACAAATCCCAGTCTGCAGCAAAGTTAACGAAGTTTCTAAGTTCCTTCTCATCGAGAAAATCAGATATCACCTAGTCTAACAGAAGCCGCATTGCCAACAGCTACAGAATCAGCGTGTCGAGTGACAGGCGCACCTGGTCAACGTCTGTGTTTGTAACCCAGCCTTAACGCATTGGTTTTTTCCTCATTCTTAACTTGTATTTCTTGCACTTGGTCATCAGTAGTTGAACAAAATTGTGCTTTCCTCCCAACGACAATGAGACCATGTTGGTCGTAATCAGTAATGCAATAGAAATGTTAAATTGAACTAATTTTTAATTAAAAAACCCACCTTGTTAACTCTACGGTATCGTCTCTACACAGTTTTCTTCGAGATCAAGGAATTTCAAGATTTCTTTGATAGACTATCCACATAAACAGCGCGAAGTCTTGTTTGCTGACCTAACCAGTAAACAATCTGTTGAAACTCAAGTGCATCCTATGTCTAAAAAGCACAACTTACTCACTATGAAATAGCGCACAAGAGGAGAGCATAGGTCAAATCTTCCATAATAAACGTATGTCATTAAAAAGTCAGCGCGTTTCACCGAAATGTTTTTAGAATAATAATCCCCCAAAGCCGCCACTAAACATTCATCTGTAATTTAACGTGGACTATAATAGCCTCTGGTGCATGATAGAGGTGCTGAATACTGAGAACACTTGACGAAGTAGATTTGCACTAATTTGTAAATTGTCCTCTCTGTAGCAGCTTATTTTCAGATATCTTAAACGTACCCAACTATGTTTCCGAATTCTCCACTGTAGTTTTGCGCCGTTCATCCAAGACCATTTAAAGGTAACGATTATTTAGATTGAACATAGGGAAAAGGCTCAGTTTTTTGTCGAATTCGTGCAGCACCGTACTCGATTGTCGTTGATTTCCAAAATAAGCTTGAACAGCCTAAAACGTCGGCTTTGCGAACTGACGGCTGAGCAAGGGTGATACTGCAAACGGAATCCTCAGGATAGTACTTCAGGTCACCAGCAAACTCAACTGAGAGTGGAAGAATTCCCAGGATGCTGAGTGATGCTAAACTATCCAAGAAAGGTACAAATACACCGGCAGTTTTGTTCAGTCTCTAAGCCGAATTGTTCAGCTTTCTTCCTACCCCCCTATGCGTAAGTAAAAAAGTAGCTGGAAATACCTGTGTAATTTCAGCAAATTGCAACCATCTGACGGCTAAGGGAGGCGGTTTATGAAGGTGGACGCCGACAGACTTAGGTATGAGTGAGGGAAACGCTGACATAACGATCCATGAAGAAGATTCTCAATGGAGGTTTGTGGGTTTAGCGGGGGGGTTCACAGTGAGTTTTCATATGTATGTAGACCACACATAACCTATTGGATCGTCCCTCAATACGAGCTCAATCGGTTGCCCCCAGAACCGAGAAGAAGAACGGTGCGGCAACAGCGTTTATTGGAAAAAAACGAGGCGAGTCCATTAGGCCACAGAGGCTCTACATTTATAGGTCCAACGGAGAACGAATCATTTTACAGAGGGGCATTAGAAAGTGCACTCGTGAGAACAGTTCACACGATGTACAGGCGTTCGATTGCGCAGCTGCAATCTAATTGAGCTTAGTGTACTGAGTGAGTCAAAACATATCAATTGACTCGAAGCCGGATCGATCACCTTTGCTGCTTCGTTAGGAGATGCGTCTCTTAACATAACCTACTTCTCTGAATCCAGTACTGTTAAATATATTCATGTAAGCAAGGATGGCTTGTCTGCAAATAGCATTTCAGCACATGTAGTTAAAAACGGAATCTAAACAATACACAAGGAAGCTGCGGAAAGAGCACTTCCACTACCGGCGTGGAGCTATTAAACAAAGTAATAACTGCAATAAAATGGAGGATGAGAAGGGAAGAAGGACGACCTGTACAAATGATCGCTAGCCGATACAAAGGCTATAACTGTTGCCAAGGATCATGCTGGCTAATATTTCCCTACCAACGACGTAGGTCGCTATACAACTAAAACGATTGTAAAGGGAGTCAAGAGCCAAAAAGTAGTGGTGAATTGAAGGAAAGTGGCTTCCAACGGAACGTTGGTTCAAAAGATTATCGACAGCCAAAGGTGAAATTTATGAGCATTAATAATGTCAAACAAAGGTAGATACTAGTTGCGCAAACGGGTCGAAACAGGTCGAAACAGCTGTCCAACACTTCGCTGGTGGTCACTGGGACCCACCGTTTGCAAAGGTAGATACGCTAGGATATAAGTTTGAGGGAAGAAACCAAATAAGTAGCCTAAACACGCCGAAGGTCTTAGGAACGAATAAAGTGCGTGACACTTGTTAGGAACAAGAACGAAGCAATCAGTGAAATCTAAGGTGTATTATGAAACTGAGTAGAGCTGCGGAAGGATGAACGAGGTTTCTCATGCGCATCTCTTAAAACAGATGAATGTTCTGCAGCAAGTAACCAATAAATGTGCCTGATTGGGTGATAAGAGAAGATACGCAATCACAAACCCACGACAGCTGATTTCGCCAGCATTCCACATCTAGATAGGTTTCTAGAAGCAGAATTGCAGGTATACTCAGAAACCCGAGTAACTGTACGAAGAATCCTACTAACTCGATAGGTTAACCAAATACCAACCATTTCACTTGTGGTGAAGTCGCGAATGTGGAACAGCAGTATGTTAGGGATGCGGCTATCGCAGTTACCCACATAGGTAGCGAATGGTGTGACAGCGGAAATACTTGTCGTTGTGAAAGTTTTCCAATGTCGCGAAGGCCGGTTCTTTACGTTAAACCTAGAAACCAGTGGCAGACCTCTTGTAAAATGAACGGAGAGACTATTAGGTATATTTACCGAGCCCTGAATCATTTTTTGATTCAACGAATTTGGAACAAAGGGGAAACGAAATGTCATAGCAAGGATGGTGTAAGAAATAAATAAAGTTGACTCATAGTAGCTTATGAAGGAGGTCTTTGCTGGAGTTCAGTGAATAACATTTGCCCCCCAGGTTACTTGACTTGTAGCAGAAGGCATAGTCAAGCTTCTGTCTGTCCGGTTTCACAGGAGTTGGAATTAGTTAATGAAGAATACTGTACGTTTTACATCTGGTAGGATGTTGCTTGAGATTTTACCTAAAGACATCGGTTCAACACTCAGTGACTGACTGAGTGATCTGACATTAAATGGATGTTGGAGCATATTATCGCAGTTTTAAACGTCGGTGTAAATGAGAACACAAGGAAAGTTTGGGCTTCAAGTACGGTCACAAGGTCGCACGTCTACTTTTTGGATACCTGCGCAGCAAACCACTTGTGAGCTATTGTGGAACGTTTTGTAGCATGAATGTCCAACAACAAAGGTCTAGTGCAACGTGGTACTCAGGACAGTTAAAATTTCACAGTAAACCATCGAAAAATTTAAAATTATTTGACACTAATTTTTGATCGCTTTGGAGGCAATGAACTGTTTAGGGACGAAATCACGAACTATCAGTTTCTGCGCTCTAGTACATAAACTCCAACTTGCCTATTTGGTTTTTAGTTTGATTAGGAAGCCACAGTGCGCTGCATGACCTGCATGAGTTTCTTCTTTCTGACACGATGCATATACATAACTTACTCAACATACTATAAATGTCTTCTTTCTATCGGCGAGACATTTCGTCCTACGGATACTTTAGAGTAGAACCCATATAAATGTGCACTGTGCATATTAGGGCAAGACTGTCTCTCAGTGAAATGAAATAAGCGAAGAGTGCTAAGATTGTCAAAAAATTCAGCTTATGTTACCTAAAACGCTTCTGGGATGGTAGACGTTTTGAAAATGCTTAGATTTTACTAACGGCTGTTAACTCTGTTTGAAATGGCACCAGCTAAAACAAAATGTACATGTAACTGCAAAGAAAGTTACATAGGCAGAACCGAGAGGTGCTTGATCTCCAGAATGAAGGAACATTTGCTTAAGTGGGTACAGAACTCTGTATTACAGAAGAACGACAATGTGTTTGAAACACACAAGCAACCAGCGTCCGCAGTCGCAAGACACGTCCTGACCACTGGACACGTTATCGACCCAGTTTGTGCATTCAGAATCCTATTACGTCACTCGAATCCAAGATTCTTGCGGTTTGCTGAAGCTGTCGCAATCAATCGACTAAATCCGACCTTGTGTGTTCAGAAACAGTTGCTCGTAAACTTGACCCTTCCCTGGACCTAGTGACCTTTCTTAACCCACCGATTGACTATCCACCCTACCCCCTATCTGTTCGATATGAAAAAACCGTTTCATGTTATTGTAAATCTGGTACTGATGAGTCAATACGAAATGCTTGCATCTACCAGTTTTCGTTTTCTGACTGTTTTGTTCAAACTTCTGAAGGGAATGAACTGTCTTAAAATGTACACTGTCAACTGAAGTTTAAAAGTTAGATTTGCGTCAACCAAGTAACCAAGCCGACACCTAACTTGCTCTTAAACCCAACGGATAACATCCGAAAATATGAATCTACATCAGTTACTTCTGCGTGTATCTGTTAGGAGCTGGAGGCCATGTTAAGGGTTTCTTGCAAGTGCTATTGTAGTTAGCTTATTTCACTGTGAGATATAAAAACGCCAACATTATCCTGAAGAACGTGCGTCCTTGGCTGGAATCGAGCTGACTTGCAACTATGTGGTGTTTTTTTTATTAGTGCTTGGGGAGATTGACAAAGATCCAAGGTCAGTTCTATAAATGGGCAAGCGCAGGAATGATTTCTTTGGACTGACAGGGCGACAAAAAGGGATTGAAAAAAATAGGGAGCAGCTCAGTACTAATAGCTAATTTACCTTCAGAACCAAACTGTCTTGGTGGACAGTAATAATAAGTATGAAAGTAATTTTTAAATTTTACAGATCACGATGGCCGCCGCAAGAAAACCAGCGGCTTCACTTTTATAAGGTCGCGTCATGAAACAGCCTGAATAGTTTGATAAACAACGTACAATTGAAGACCTCTTATGAGACACCTGGGTTACCTGGCGAATTGCTGAATAAGTAATCAGAAAATTTTACGATACATATAATATCCGAAGGCTTACATTATTATAGAGATTGACAAACCTCAAGTTTGCTGTCATGAGCAACCTTTCAGTGTGAACACTGCAGAAAAACAGACTGCCTCTCGCCTCCAGCTGTGTTTCTGTTGTCAGAATCTATGATGAGGTAATACATAAGCGTTTATTGGATACACATCACGAGAAGAACATGGCTAATTTTGTCTACGTTGCACCTAATCAAACTGTGAACGAATATGTTGTTGAAACGTGTGCAAAGTTTGGTTCACAAAATGCTTATTTGAAGTGTAACGCTTGGAAGTGGTCTATAACGTAGAAACAAGTGAGCAGTCATACTCACCTTTGCGCTGAGCTGGGGTACTTCGTTTCAGTTTATTAGAACAGCTTGAAAGAACTGTTTTAAAGTATCCCGGGTTCGATTCATCTCACCAAACACATGTGAAAAGATAGGGATATAAACTGAGTATGATTGACAACGAGTGATAAGTAGAGTAAACGCGAGAAAAGGTTTACACTGAGAGAAGTATCTGGCGTGATCTACCGAATTTTTCCCATCAAGTACTGGCTGTGTTTGATTTTATCAAGACGTCTTTCCAAATAGGTATACGTCCACGGTCATGATAATTCAGCCGACTGAATAGATTTGTGTCATCTAGTGACAGTCTGTGGAAATGTTTTCTCCCCACAGTTATTATCGACAAGAACATATAGCACACAGTTGGATTAATTTCAATAAACATTCAACAAAGCTAATCAAACCACTAACAATTCACGAAGTGTGTCTTCTTGATGTTTTAACGAATGCACCAAAACGTCACAAGACGTTTTAAAAATCAACTGCTAACAGACTTGATGCAACTGTTTACAAAATGCAGTAATAAGTTACCACTTCAGGAATATTGTTAAGTTTTCCGACGTTTGTCTGAATTTGTATTTCCTGGCGAAAATAAAATTTCCAGACTCGGTTCTACTAATGATCTGACTGGTTTGCAAATATACAGTTTGCCTACATGTTACACGAGCACTTTAACCTAAGTACCAAAACATTGCTGTTCTGCAGGCGTAACTCCTCATTAACCACAAAAAGCATTGGCATCGTCAACTTTTAGCTCATTGGTTGAATTTTTCACCTACTAACAGCGTCAGAAGATAATGTTATAGAATTCCAACCTTGTTACATCAGTTTATATTTATTTTCCCCAGGTCGTAGTCGTGTGGCCCTGATTGATTGGCATAGCTACAGATTGTTACTGTCTTGTTTCTAGGGCTATCGGATTATGAAACATTTCCTGCCCCGCTGGCCAAAGTAAATTACCCTGTGTTATTTTTTCACATTTTATCTGGCTCGACTCGGTGAATTGAATGTTATTGATGACTGGAGCCCAAAAGGACATGAGCAACTTTGATGTCGAGATAAGCACATTAACTACAAACCATTAACCTGAAGCTTTATGTTAGCAGATTGAAACACGTGTGACTACTTACGCTGAGGTTAGTATTCCATATTACTGCTTCACATGACATAATCAGACTTGAACAGGACTAAATTGTTAGAGTGACTACCATTCGCCTCATCCAGTAAGAACATCGTTCTTAACAGATGCAGCAGTATGTTATAGTGACCCGGAACATGTCTGAGGCTAACATGCCAAGTTTCATGAGAATAAAAACGCATTAGTAGAACAACCAATTATAGTCAGCACTAGTTCAAAGATAATCACTCGCTTTCCGCCCAGCGTTCATGCCCAGATATTTGTTAATTAAATGAATACTAAAATAACTCAGCAAATGCAGCTCCGCATTACTCTGCAGTATTAACCTCCAACATCAAATATGTCTAACGGTTTTATTCATTAATCTGATTTTTATTTATGAATATTTTTTAGCGATTATAGTTGAGTTACAACGTCAGTAAAAGTCAGGTAAGAGTTTAACATTTTCATCCACAAATACCTCTGATACTTCTGACAGAGTGCCTAAATTTACAACGGTTGCACGCAAGTTACTGTTGAAAGTTAGAACAGGTTGAATGGTGAAATAAGTCCTATGTGCTTGAAAAGATTGCAGTCTATGTCAGGATGTTAGCAGTTGTTGGAGAACCCTATAAGTGACCACAACATAAAGCAACCCTGTGGCGTCAACTGATTGTGACCGATATCTTTATATGTTTGTACTAGAAAGTACACTATCATACGCCCAAGACATTTTGAATGAATTTCGTCCAGATATTGAAAAGTGATGGACAGTTTCTATCCGCGAACTAAATGTTCACTGGTGTATAGATTGAAAGCTGAATGCTAACAAACATCTTTCCACGTAGCAATGATAATCCTTGTTAGTTAAACAGGCTGAAGCAGTAAACTGACCAACCTGATAACTGTGCCGACAGACATAATCAGGATAAAAAAACGACCAGTTGTGAACAGACATATGTAACCTATGACCTATGAGCTGCTGACTTTTAGGCGGAAAAACTTGGAACATTTTGAATGAATCAAAGGTGAACGGAAGAGTAATCGATGCACTTTACAGTGCTCAAAAACGGATTGGGATCACAGTTTAGCTTAGCCAGCTTGAAACTCATCTATACCAAGGCAATTGTGTGATTATTCTTTTCTGTATAACTGGAGGAGCTCTGTAGTAGGTGAGTAGCTTTGTGGGTTAGGACTACGCTTCGCACTAACTACAGTACCTCATCAAAAAGTGATTCATTGCCACCAAGTTTCTGTTTAGAAATTCGTTCTCAGTCCGTTGACGTAGGGGCTCGTGCTTCACCGTTTTTATCAAGGTATATGTCAATAATGGTACATAGTTGTGCATACATAAATATACGCGTATACATATAAAAAGAAAAAGCTCATCTAATTGCTCCGAACTGGAAAGCGTGTTAAAGATGTAGACTGAAATAAAGGCTTCATTATGAAATCGCTCACAAAATATCCTTCTAGAGTTTCAATGATCCCTCTACATTGTTTCCGTCTCTGCATATGTTGTATGCGGACGCAACTCTTAAGTTTTTGTTGGACCTCTTTCTTCCAGGTTTGTGCATGCTTCACAAGTTTTAACCACTGCATTTATTAATAACTAGAATGACTTTTAGACTCAGTGGCACGTATTAGCTAGTTGTGAGTCACTGATTAATATACGTTAAGTCATACAGAAGTACAGCCACCTTCTGTGGGCTTCGTATGGTGCTCTGCAGTTCTTACCGTAGGCATCCACAATTCTTTGGCGATTCGCAGATGAATGAAATAAATGGTTGGGGATCCAGGACAAACCCTGACACAGCGTTGCTATTTGTTAGAAACCGAAGTGACCCGTGTAATCTGCCACTAACGTTTGACCCAAATCTTTTTAGAGAATTCATGTGACCTAAGTAACAAGGTAGAATGGTGGATTATTCAGTAATAAATTAGACGAAATGTATGAGGATTATTTCGATGGACACTTTTTCTTTACTAACATCGAGAAGCCTCAGTACGCAATTTGTTTGATGTCAACTTCACCCACTTTTGTTCTAAAAGAATCACCCAGCAATGAAGTAGCGGAACGAAAATGTAACCAAGGATAGTGAAACTATAAAAGCTTACAGCAGTGTCACTTGCATTTAGTGTATTACATGTAATTTATACACTTTGACATAAACATTCCAGTTTTTCAAGCATGCTTCATAGTTTTCTTGTGGTGGACATCAACTGAAGCAAACCAGTGGAAACTCTCGAAATATCCAATACATCCGATGAAATTGACCACGTAACTGTGCAACTGAAATAATATCAGCAATAAATTGGTTTTAATATTAAAACATTATGGTCTTGTTTACAAAAAGATATCACAATTTAAAACTATCTCAGTTATGTAAAAGTAAGGCATACATTCGATACAAGTGCATACGTTTGTGACTCAGAAACAAAATCCTCACAATCATTAGCAGCGGCATCAGCACTATTATTCATATCATCATCATCATCAACGGCGGCAATTCATCAGTAGTTTAAACTGGTAAATAATTGCCGTACGACCGTGAACTAAAGGGGAAGCGCAACTCAGGAAAACAGGAAAAAAAGACCTAACTATTGAAAACGACTGCTTATACTCAACCATTTGACATCAGGTTGCTGACACCTGAAAAACATACAGCTGAGCTATA
>JTDE01000803.1:77756-89518 GCA_014338405.1 Paragonimus skrjabini miyazakii
CCGAACGTGGACATCTGGCCATGGAAGATTCAGTGTTTTGACGAAACGCTTTTGAATACATAGTGGGGGGGGAGCAAGCGGATGGTTATTGCTTCTGCGACTGCCAACAGGCGCTCTTTGACCCGTTTTGGTTGTAATCCATGAGCGCGATAGATAGGACGGAATGATTCGTTGGGATCGATTGAGTGATTAGATTCCATCAGGTGCGCGGCGATAGAAGACGAGCAAGATTTGGCCAAGCCCCGAGTTAGCCACACCGGATGATGCTCCCGAATGCGTTCAGACAATCGCCTTGTCGTGCGGCCTACATAGTTTTGATGAGAACTGAGGCGAACATATCAAATTGTACACCCTGAAATAGTTTATTCGGTATCTTGGGCGGTTGTCCCCTGTACATTAAAAGTACTGCTTCCATCTACGTTAGCCTATAATATTACGAGGCTCCTGATTTTGGAATGGAGTTGTTTAATCTAGTTCGAGGACTCGTGAGATGGATAACACAATTCGTGACACAACGCTGGATTACCCAAACACTGGTTAGGACAGCATATCGAAAAATTACTTCACCAAAGTACATCACTGAAATTAGTTCAACCAAATATCAGACTCTTAATAAATTATAAAATCGCTGAACTTACCGGTAATCCAGGTGAGTCGCAAGACTGTGGACAGTTGTCAACCTGTTCACATGCAACACCAATTGCCTAAAACACAAAATCAGCGCACTTCTTTGAATAACGACGTAGGTAAGTCAAGGTAGTCAACGCTTCGTAGTGGTCGGATTTGGCAAACCAAGCGAGCTGGCATTTTTCGACAGTTACATCTGAGCGTAGGAGGACACGTCGTCCAATGTCTCATTAGATACAGTAAGCGCATTTTAGAATTATGAATGCGTGACAGTAGTCAAGTCTATGACCAAACTGGGTGGTTGAAGATAAACTTAAAGCAAAGCTCTGTGATATGCACTCTCATCCCATGACCGTCTTTAAGTAATGTTCATTGCGCACTGAACAGCGCTAAACTGAACTTTTTAAAATAAGGAACCATATATGTAATATATAATTAACAGACATATTGTCCACTGCCCTATATCCAGTGTGTCAGCAACGTAAACGTATATGGAAGTTACCCAAAGGACCTTGGTTGGGTTCGATCCAGTGCATCAAATTTCCGATTTCAACCTTAGTTCACCGAGCTTCCCAACTTTAGAGCAACCTTAGTGGGCTGTGTTTCCAAATTTTGATATCTGTTACGGAGTTTAGAAAGTTCCCCAGTACGTTTTTAAAATCATTTCAGTGTGACTGAGGAACGTTCCAGAATATAATGCCGAACCGTCGTGGCATATCCTAAAAACAAATTTGTCACTGCAGACAGAATTATCCAGCATTCTTTAAATACCTGCAAGATGGATTTCCCTTCACACTCTACAGTCAGTATTGCGTGGTTGAACCGGAGAATTAATTCTATCGCAACTAAACTCGGTTTAGAGCATGCTGTGGAATTAAAATTCAGTAAAATCAACGATCACATGGAAAGTAGAACAAAACGTTGGTGATGCTTGGGTGCGCGCGAGTCAATGAAACTTCTGGATGTTCGCTTATCCGCAGTGCTTCGGGTCACTAAAAAGTTCACTTACTTTCAAGATATACGTAAGTAGGGTGCACTGGAACAGGAAATTGGCCAACTGAAATGATTAGTGGAAATTGGAGACTGACTCAGATGAATCTGGCGCATTTCAAGTGCGGAATATTCATCACGAGTCAAACAAAGATCCACTATAGTGACCCCTAGGGACAGGAACAATCTAAGTAGGCACAGTAAGTCTGAAAGTTTTCATACTGTCAGCAAGATTATGAGCGTCCGTAGCTATCACAACTGCGGAGTAGACCATTCTCCTGCAGCGATTGGGTGATTTATTGTGAAAAATTTCAGATGGGGAGCAAGTGAAGATGTTTGGATTCCTTATGACAGCGCTTCAGTTCACTTGACTCTAACATCTGAAGCTGCTTTAAGTAAACCTGCTTTTTAGCGGCAATATCACTGGGTTTATTTGGTATGACTTCTTTAAATTTTACCTGTTTCCACATTTGGGTGCTATTTGCCGAAGATGTTAAGTCGAATAAGAAAATTCTTGCCTAACTGGGAGGACAAAAGTTTTATTCATTAGACGGTAAGCGGCTATGCGACCATTACGGAAAGTACATTGTATGCCACTAAAACTGTACTAAAAAACCCAATCTATTGTTATGTATATCTGGCCCAACATTTCAGGCACTCGTTTTTGTGCGTAGTTAAACGTGAACACTGGTTAAAACTGAACAATGAGAGGATGTGGCGTATTCTGCTGTGTAATTTGTTTGACAAAACGCGCTATATGTCACAAGTTGTTCGATACCGATATCACTTTCTGGTGGGGACAGAGTGCCGGTTTTCTGATGTAGTCTACTCTGAAAATTTCCCAATAAGTGAATTCTTCTGTTTTGGCATGCTTGTTTCTGTCAGTCAACAATTTACCTGTTTTTTGAAATTTTAAGATTTTTCATCTTGAAACCCAAAAGATTAGCGTTGACCTCCCTATTTATCAAATTTTGCAGGGTTTTCTTCAATGAGTTTGACAACAACATCGGCTACATCTTTGGGCAGGGTATCTCCCCCAAAACACACTGTACACCGAACATCTATCACTCTTGAATGAACCTACATCAATAAGTTTCAGAGGTGGACAATCTATGTTTGGTTAATGAAGAGCTGCCAAGTTTACAGATTGTGGGGTTGATTATGAACAAAAATGTCAATGGATTGAGATGTTCATTCATTTCACTACTGTACAAAACACGTAACCAAAAACAAACTTACTTGATGTGCTTTGAACTGTTGAAAATGTGCCCACAGATTTTCAATGTTTGCGTTGAATAGTATGTCAGCATCCAAAAGTATAATCTGAAGTAGGATTTAATGAGTACAGTTTTTTACATTGTTTTAATGTTTTGCTTTGGTACCAGTTGTAAATTATGTTCGCACAATCAGTCCTCCTACAGACGATAGGAATGTATGCGGACATGTTGAACTGCTTTTGCCTCTCCAAGTCTGCCACATAAATAAACAAGTAGTCAACCGAACATTCTGTAACAAAATTATAAACACAATGGTGAGTCCTTTATCATAAATTTTCTCACTTCAGATGAGATCCAATTATGAAATTTCACATTTGGACTCGGTTACCCACCCGTCCCACTGTCTCATATGGAATGCACCAAATGATCCAGGGGATCGACTGCCCAGGCAGGATTTCTCGAATAGTTCACGCTGGATTTCACCAACGCCATTGTTGAGCATAGAAATTGTGTTACTAATTTTTCCGAGCTCCTGGCGTGACTTCGTAGCTCAGCTGGTAGAGCGCTTCCCGCATTGAGGCATGGTGTTTCTGTCGCTGGTTTGAATCCAGCTGAAGCCCTGACTTTTCACAATTGGGTCTCATCTGAAATAATAATTAACCAAGTGATGTGACAGATGATTCACAACCAAACCGAAGTTATTTAGATGGAACCTACATTTTAGTTACACTCGAGTTGGTCTTTTAAATGATGTATATACCCATTTCGAAACTAACTTTGTACATCCTTCTCTCAAAGCGTTTTGGCAACTAATTTTTAGACGGCGTTTTGCACATAACGATCAACCCCATAAAGATGCTTTACAGTCGATGAGAATGAGAAAAATGTATTACTAATAAGTAGTTTGGCCGGTCTGTGATGTTTGATGAGACCCAATTTTGAAAAGTGATGGCTTCGGCTGGATTCAAACCAGCGACAGAAAAATCATGCTTAAGCACATCGAGCGATGTACCAGCTAAGCTACGAAGTCATGCGAGGAGCTGGAAAATTTCACCGCTGGACTCGGTTACCCACCCATCCCGCTGTCTCATATGGAATCTGACGTCACTGTTGAGCATAGAAAGTATTTTGATAATAAGTAGTGTGGCTTATTCACGATTTTAGACCAGACCTTATTGTGTAAACTGGGGGCCTCGGCTGAGTTCGAAGTAATGTCCAAATGTGAAATTTCCGGTTTCCTGGCTGTTTTCTGAGGGCTATTTTGCAATTTCTACCGTGATATCTCATTTGCATTCGCTAAAACTATAACTAGAATATCCGATGTCAGACGTAGGCATGCAGATGTATATACTAGTTATGACAAATGTTTTAATTCGTAACTTCTTTGCAGTTTTTCTTTCCTCTATTTTTACGATGATTTGTTTCCCCTAAAGTTTTGTTATACGCAAACACTCTTGCTGCGATTATACCTGCAAGGATCACGACTAATGTTGGTGCAACATGATGGTTATCGATATGATTGTATAAATTGTTACTACTGATAGTGATGGATCACAATGCAGTTCACCATTCCACTGAAATTGTTGGCTAAGTTGGAAAACTTCATACTTCTAAAGTGAGCTGAATTTTTCACCTTGTATCTGCTCTTACTCATATAACAAGTTGCATCGCCTTTAATGTCAACTCAAGATAATTAATTAAGGAAGAAATCACGACAAACAACTACATAATTAGCTTGGTTATCTCCTGAATTATGGCTTGCTACCTGACAGCCAGAGCCCAGTGAAAACAGTAGTTTTTGTGGCATTCAAGTGCAAAATGCTCAATTACTAAAATATCTGTAAGGATGACTTGCTGTGCTCAAACATTTGTACTGAAAGTTTACACTTCTTCTATTTACAGCACATCAGTCGGATTGTGAGCTTATAAGGACCAGCTGAGTCTTAAGTTGACGTCACGTAGAACTACAGTGTTTCCTGCAGTCAGCCTAGACAAAGTTTTAGTTGTTCAGTGGTCATTTGTAATGAGCTTCACATAGAAGGTGTTCAGTTGGGTGACCACTTCGATACAACATCCGGCATATCACCGATTGCTTTTGATAGGAACTTAGCCTTCCTGCGAGGAATACATAAGATAACGATGAACTTTGACACTCACTATCATTTACCAAGAAGGACAGAGTTTGAGAAGTACAGTGTGCAAGTAAATGTCCTCTACAGCCTTTTTTTTTATTACGAACGTGTTTGCTATTATTTAATATGGTGTATCTGAAACCTTGAGCAATAATTCACTTTTTAGTTTCCATACACCAACATTTCGTTATATTTATTGGTTCACTATGTAATTGTGGACGATGTTCACAGGTCGCTTGCAGAATGTATCAGTCTAATGTACATTCTATGAGGTAACATTTCAAGTTTCTCATGTCTAATTCTCGGTTCATATGCATTCACTTGAAACTCAATAAGCTTTGTGTAATCTATAACAACTCAGCTCTACTGAACAACGTTGGATTAATAAACAAAATAAGAAGTAGTTGTTTTACCCTTACAGTTGGTTTTCACAAAAACTGAGATATTTCATTTTTATCATTTTCATAACTCGTTACGGAAAGGAATTACACATTTCCTTACCAGATTCGCGCGTCGGGGAAGGATAAGTCACGTTCTTTTACAAAATTAATAAAGCACTTCTCAAACAGTAAAATTAAACTACCTGAAACGTGTTAATGGCCCGAGCCACCGGCCCGCTACCGATTTTTCATGAGGACATGATATATGTGTTTCCAAGTTGAAATGAAAGACTTGAAAGTATTTTTATATACTGCTTCCTAGGTTCCTTTTTCGTGTTCATGTTCCCACCTAGGAATTATGTATACTGTTTGGTGATCACTCATTTTTCTTATACAGAAGTCCTTCGTATTAATTTCTTCTTTGGATTAACACGATTGATATTAAAGGTTTTTATTCGTAAATGTTATGTTGGTTCTCTCTTGAGATATCCCTCTTCACATATTCGAAATTTGAGTTTACTTAATCTCACATTCTGTGTTATATGCTGCCAGCTTGAGGATGTGATCAGTTTCGGTAAGACTATCTCATCACTATGTAACAGTGCTGATGAGTTGGTAGCATGAATAGCAAAGGCACCTACTGAGGGTACGTGAATTGTGGCGTTTAATGAACATCAGGTTTTCTCCGATGTAGAAATACATGTCATATATATATATATATATATGCACCTGGATGTGTGCGTGTTCCGTCACCAGTGATTTTGCCGGTTAGCTCAAATCAGGTGGAGTGATCGCATATATGATGCAGCCATTCACCAATGCATACTTCTGGACATTCGGGATACCTTGTTATCGGGTTAGGTAGTCATGTTGACAAAACCACAGTGGGTGGTTCACATGCTCTATGTGTCAGCTGAACGTTCACTACACCATGCATTATCTTATCAGAATACAGACAGTTGGGTAGAACCGCGCGTCAACCATTCAACGATAAGATCTTGAAAAGCAAAATCCCCGACTATTCTGTTGAATGAAGTGGATAGGTGTCGCTAGTAATGTTGAGGCAATCATGGTCTCTCAAATCGCTAGAGGTAAAACTGTTATCCGAAATGGTGACATGTTGTAGTCGCTAAAGTGTTTACATTCCCAACATTTCTAATTACACTTTTGTTTAAATTTTTATGGACGTTTTAGTCTAAGATGGTTTACGTCGTTTTTGCGGGGTAGGCATCTGCTATAGACACAGTGTTTTCTGGTGAACTTTATGGTCCTTATGCATTAACGAACAAGATCTCTTTATTACGTTAGTGGATTGCCTACCTTCCACGTTATTTAGATTTTGCACCACTTGACAACAGTCTATATGAAAATGTCCTGTTGATGGGATTTGACGGTAAAATATAAGCAGTTATCAGAATTTGCGTTGTTTCTATGAATGTTGTCTTCTGAATAATCTTCTGATATACGATACGCAGACGGCTGTACCGTAAGATTGCAACGGAATCAGTCGCTACGACCAGTCAACAAAAGCCACTGTTTTAAGTTAACACACTTTGAATATATATATATTGAATGGATAAAATGTAGTCATGGTAGAATAGAATGAAACACGAGGTGTAATTGATGATCACACTTAAGTTGGGCTTTTAAAGAAACATTCCATTTTTCTTGCTATCAATATTCACCTTAGTCACCTCACTTGGAACAACGTACGGCACCATCAGTTTCAACAGTGATGATATACCAGCATAGTGTTTGATGGGAACTTTGCTCAACAGCTGCTGCAAGACAAAAAGAAATCAATTTCAAGTATATTCTTCTTATTTGAATCTACCAATAATCAACGAGCCTGTCCGAAAAACAGAAATATGTTGAAGGAAAATAACACCTTCAGGAATACAATTCACTATTTTAACCGAAAATGAACGGCAGAAATTTGCACAACATAAAACAAGTAGTTGATTACAAATTTCTGATGCTCATCGTGATGCCTCAGTGCATATCTACAAACAAACATTTTGACACAGTCCAAAGGACCTTAAATATATGAAATCATGCGTACTCTAGACAACAGTAGTTGATCACAGGTGTACATCTGTTCGACTGCGACGTAACATCAATGATGCCAAAATAAGCATAGATGTCCGACTGTGAAACCAAATAAATCTATTTTCAATGTCAAGTTATGATGAGGAAACTTAAACTCATCCTACATTTGTGTGAATACTGTCAAATTACCCAGGGCAAAATCAAGAAATGAAATGATGTTTTAGGCACCACGGTTCCCCGAAATCCTGAACGTCAAAAGGTTGAATGTACCATCTAATAACTATCTTTGAAATAACCGGAAGCCGATGTGGAATTATTTTGTTTACTGTCTTTTTAACTGCTCTCTATAAAATAATAAGCAGTGCCCTTATATCGTTTGTTTTGAAGACCAATGTACATGTTTTCGTTCAGGCGGAAAACAAACTGTGACACCAAAATTAAGCGACATATGTGTAATAAAGTGGGTGTGAAACCAAGCTGTCCGTCAAAATGTCTTCAGGACAGGGGTGCTATCACAGTCTAGGCACACGCATCGGGACAGAAAAATGTCCTCCATAGCGAGATAACTGTCAGAGAGGTGGCAACAGATACCGCCGGGTTCCCGCATAAATATGTCATATGGATCTTAGGGAACCTAGAACCTTCAGTAGACATAAATCCGTGACTGCATGAGGGGGCAAACCCAGTCGGAGAATAGTGTTACATGAAAGAACAAATATAATGTCGCGAAAAGAGATGATCACAGATAAATTAGAGACAGAGTTCACATCACAGTCCAAAGTATGGAGGGCCGATTGAATGCCGGCATCATGAGAGTCGGTTCTGTATTTCGAGATCTTGTTCGTCCAGGGACGTTGGCTTCGGCAGTCATCAATGGTTGGCGGCATCCGAAACGGATTAGCCTGTCACAGTGACCGAAGCCAAAGGACGCTTGCGCTTTAAACCATCACCCCAAGTAGCTTGCGCTGCACCACTTGCGGTTCCACTCACACATCACGTATGCGGTGTAAACCAGCCGGCCAATGCTGGTTAGCCAATTGAATGGCTAGCAGGAAAGGGAAACCCTTATCTCTCGGAAAATAAACAGTGAGAGAGACTGCAATGACGAGATCTATACTAGGAAGAAAGATGTGTAAAATGTGAAACAAGAAGCATTTCAGTATACGAGGCCAAGTTAGTGTATTCTAGAGAAGATAACGTTGAAAAACAAAACCCAAAGTTGAACTACGAAAGGATCAGACAGACGATTCATCATTCAATACACCAAAAAAGCTCAAGAAAATAGTAGGTAGAAGATCACAAACACCCCAGTTTCTGAAAAGAGTAGCGGATTATTTGCCAAACGACCATGGTCTTGGTAGATGCAATCATTAACAAAAATAGAACGGATATTCTGATATGACTTACCTGACCCTAACGTTCTCGTTGTCTCTTATCCGACGGTGCACTATGAGTAAGCTGGTGACCAACTAATTCCAAACGGCCAGCGAATTCGCGGCCGCACACATTGCAACGCCATATAGTCATGTCACCACGACCTATGGCACCGATAGTTCCCTTGCGTACCGCGCGCTTTCGTTCACGGCCGCGCAATAACTGCTCGTTGAACTCGCGGACGCCCGTCCGAATCGTATTCCCCCAGGCAGTCCGGTTCAAAGCCAAGTCTTCCCAACACTTACAACCAAATTTACAACGTGAAAGACTTACCTGCAAAACATCCTAATATCTCGGCTTCTGACCACCAAGATTTCGCTTACCTGATCTCAGTCGTCCATACAGCACCTGCTTCGGGATACGGTCATTGCCCATCCGACGGACGTGACCCAGCCAACGAAGCTGATTCAACATCAGCAAGACTTCCATCCCCTTCACATCTGCTCGCCGCAGTACCTCAGTGTTCAGAACAATGTCCGACCATCGAATACCCAAGGTGCGTCCTAGACATTACAAATGAAAGTGGCTCAGAGAGCGCACGTCCCGCTGATACGATGTCAACGTTTCACTGCCGTACAGCAGTATAGACAACATCATTGAGCGGTAGACGAAGAGCTTAGTGCTCGGCTTCAGGTTGAGATTCTTCCAAACACGTCTTTCAAGACGTCCGAAAGCAGTACTAGCCTTTGCCACAGGAGCTCTCAACTCGCGGTTTACGGACAGATCGGTGGACAGATTGCTGCCCTAGTAGCAGAAATCTATGCAGCTGTCGACATCTCCATTAACACGGATTTGAGGTGAAGGTTTACAGACAGCACCTCCGTTCGGAAAAGGCTGAAAGAAAGAAAATGTCTTAACTTTGTTGATATCTAGCCCGCGGTCGCGAAAGCCGTGGCCAGTCGCTGTAGTTCCTCCTCGCTATGTGCAAACAGCGCGCTGTCATCTGCGAACAGAAACATGCGCATCATTGAGATATGTAACCGGGTTGGGGCACCGAAACGTCGAATATTCAGTAGACGTCCGTCCGTCCGGTACTCTACCTTAACATTGTCTTCCCCAGAGTCCTGAAAGGCAACTGTTAGCCTGGCAGTCAAATATAAGCTAAATTGGGATGTAGCCAGGACACAACCTTGCCTCACGCCAGTGGCAATGTCAAAATCATCAGAGGTAGATCCATACGATTGCACCTTCGCCCTCATGCCCACATGCACATGAAATTGACGAACTTACCTGGACATCCAAACTTACCAAGCACCGTCCACAGCGCCTTGCGGCTCACGGAATCGAATGCCTTCGTAAAGTCTACGAAGAGGGCATACAGAGGCTGGTTGCGTTCGCGGCACTTCCCTTGAAGCCGTTGAGCAGCGAACGCCAGATTGGTCCTACTCCGATTTGCCCTGAATCCGTCTTGCCCCTAAGGAACATGTGTGCCCAAGACTTCCTTATTCAGCCAGTTTAAGAGAATTGTGGCAAGCACTTTGCCTTCGCAGCTCAGCAGACTAATGCCTCGATAGCTGTCGGGTCATTGCTTGTTACCCTTACCGTTAAACGAAAGTACAATCACAGCTTCTTTAAAATCTGACTCCCAGATGGAGTGAACGAGCTGGATCAGTGCACATTTCATCGCCGGCCCGCCATGCCACAGGATTTTACCTGGCAGTCCATTTTCACCTGTAGCCTTCCCGTTGCAAATTTGACCAATCGCTCTCTGCAATTCTAGTAAATCAGGAGCGAGAGCAAGTAAATGCTGGATGGCCTGTTGCGGCAGACTGTTCACGGTCACCCAATCAATGGTAGCAGCACGATTTAGTAGGCTACCAAAGCGCTTGCGCCAGACTTTCATGATGTCCTCTGGCTGGGTGCACGAACAGCCGGTGTCCACGTCCACCAGTGCTTTAGTAGACTGGATAGATGGACCGAAGATCGCTTTTCTCGTACCGGTTTGAAGATAACCGCGTTGTTGTCGTCGAACCAGTCCGGACGTTTCTGGCGTTTGACACCAATCGTCTCAGTGGCTGCTGTCGTGATCCGTTCCTTGATGAACTGCCACATATCCTCAGGGGTAGTGGACAAAAGAACGTCGTGCAGACGAGAGGCAACTGCACATTGAAAACCAGTCTTCGTCTCGCAGTTTTGCAGTCGTTTGATATCCAACTTCTGCCGTTGTCCGGAAGATCTACAACAGACAGACTTGCGTACATGGATAAATAACTTAGTTCTGACCAGTCTATGATCGGTGCTACATTCATCACCGCGCATCACTGGCGTCATACGCCCTTCACGAACGTCGCACTGTCGCTGATTCACGTAGTCAAGCAAGTGGTGATGGCCGCCTCGTGGATGGGTCCACGTCGTGATGTAGTTCGCATTCAGCTGGAATCGGGTGTTCGTGATAGCCAGCTCGTGAGTAACACATAGACGGAGCAGACGATCACCGTTCCCAATGACTGAACCAGTGCCGTAGGGTCCGGGGACTCCCGGCCAAGCTACCGAGTCGTGCCCGATTCAAGCGTTCAGTTCACCCAAAACAAACGGTCGATCAGTCACCGGCACCGACTGGATTGTGGTGGACAGTTGATCATAGAACCGGTCCTTTGTATCATCAGTGTGACACATAGTTGGACCATAAACACTAACAAATGTAACACACTTACCTCGACCGAGTCGCAAGCGCATATACAGCATTCGAGGGCTGATGCCGTGCGGTTCGCTTATAATCAAATCACTGATGTGATCAGCTACAGCGTAACAAACACCATGCTCCTCAGCATCGTCTGTCGGATAACCTATCCAGTAGAAGGTGTACCCGGCATTTTCATCCCGTAACTTACCTTGGTCCGCAAGCCTTGTCTTGTTCAAGGCTGGTACGTCGATTCCATAGTGACGCAGTTCCATCGCGATCATTGCAGTGCGCCGTTCTGGCCGTCCCTTGG
>JTDE01000803.1:90751-202064 GCA_014338405.1 Paragonimus skrjabini miyazakii
CAACTCGGCCAAGCAACGACAACATTCACGCCACTGAGCTCGGTTAGCCGCCATCTCACCTAAAGTTTCAGGCCACTGACTCTCTGAGTCGCGAGGGCTCCAACCCGACAGACGAGCCCGATCTACAGTGCCCAACCCCCTCGTGAACGATTTCATTTGTCTACGCCAGGTCGCCACCTGTCCACCTCACACCTTACGCCAATCGGCCGCAGTGTCGGTAAACAGTGCTCGGTGTGGCAAGCGATTATCTGGCATCCTGAGTACATAACCTAACCACCCAACATGATTGCAGAATATGAGCAAGACTTTATAGTTGACCGCAGTTGCCACGGCGGAGAACTGAGTGGTCATTTCGGCCACCCCGTGCATTTCAGACCTTAACCCGCAGAAGGCTACATCTGAGCTGAATGACACAAATGAAGTTTCTGGGGAAGATACGATCTGTATCAAACAGACAACGATTAGAGATTGAACAGCGTGACACTTGCTGGAGACCACGGCCGTCTGGTGATAGACTTTATCCATCCACGTCGCATGGGCTTCCTCCTTTTTTGTCACTACTATACCCTGAATGCGTACCGGTACGTTTACCTCCGACAAGATAGGGCCAAACAAATCATCTTTGACCACACTCCGCCGAACTAGACGTTGAACGGAGAACAGACTCTCTAGTCGAGATTTGTGTGAGACTGAAATAGCGATAGACAAAACCGGGATGCTCAGACCACTCAAACGAACTATGGTGTGAATGTGCCTGATTAGTGTATCTTTAAGAAGGCGGATCTACTGCCGAACAAATTGGCGAACCGTACAATCCATAGCCTTGATCAGGTTACAGTGGACTTGGTTCGACACCAATGAGTGATTCATCTTCGGTTTCAGATAATGTCTCGGGAGTTCAAGACGTTGATGTGGTTCCAAGGGCGCTTTGGTGGTGTTATTCAGCATCGTACGAATTAGCAGACGGTGATTAGTGAACTTTTAACCTTTGCATCTGAACGGGACACCCATGCAGATCACCGTGTCGGAGGCACTTATTAAACAGAGAACGGCCGGGCCGAAGTGGAAGGACTCGTTAGAGATAGCGCATGCATGATGTTCATGGTCACCGCAGATGACCATGAGCTTAGTCTTGTGCGTGTTAATCTTTAGCCCTGACAGGTCCAGGGCACTATCAACAGCTGCGAGCTTCTCAGAGTGGCGCGTGGGATTATCAGCTAGAAGGATCAGATCTTCGGCGTAGGCAAAACCGTTAACCAGTGTGTCGCGGAAATAGTAGCCAGGCTCCGGTCGAGATAGTGCCAACATCTCATCCATTGCCATGGTGAGTAGAAGGGGGGCCAGTTGGTCACTCTGGCGAACACCACGATGAGAACGGAGAACTGAGCCATTGAGCGTGGTAGAGGCATTCCAGTAAGAGACTGCGTTAAAGGTGGAGCTGAGCTGAATGGCCAGGCCGATCTGATAATCGAATCCTGTGAGTTAAATTTGAACGCTTTGTACACGGCGATGAAAGCCGCACACAGAATTGAAGACTTGGTGCATGAGTTCCGAAGCAGCGCATGAAGCAGTGAGGTCGCCTCGAAGCGACCGTCACGGGGTAGGAATGCAAACTGGAGGGCGGACTGTTGCAAGTGAGTATCCCAACGATCGGTCAGTATCTTGTGAAAAAAACGTACCAGCGTTGAAGATACGGCAGTAAGTCTGAGTTCAGAGGGGGATGAAGGATTATTCACCTTGGGTGCAATTGTGATGCGAGAACGGCATAAGTGGATTGGACAATCTTGAGTTAACAGGAAAAGTTTCAAGTATCCGGCAGAGGTATCAGTTTTCATGCGCTTCTTATGTTTGGGCGAAAAGTTGTCCACATCTGCAGCGGTGTTTCTCATATTTACAAGGTGCGTGTTACTTCTTCTTCAGTGATCGGGTCGACTAGATATCAGTTCCAAGGCAGAGCCCTCAGAGATGGTCGCTCATCAACGTGCGGATGACCCGATAGTACTTCGGACCAATACTTGTTGGAACTAACCGAAAAGCAACTGGTCGTATTGTAGGCAGTTCTGCAGTTTCCAGAAAAAAAACACGAACGTGCCAGCATGTTTACGCTGGTGATACAGCGTTTGGATCGCTGTACAGTTAGCCCTCCGTACCTGCTTCACGGTCACGTGCGTTCCCAAATCAGCACGACCAGGTCGTCTAGTGACCAGTCGCCAGGTGTGCGGAAAAGCTGATGAGGCGTGCGTGGTCAGCAGCGATTTAGCTTGCACCATTGTAAAAATGCATGCCTGAAGACCGCGGACAATAGCTAATAATTCACCGCTTTGTGGGATAACCTCGCTATTGGACTCCAGTTGGGTAGGCGCTGTTTGGATCAAACAGGTGAACCACTCGGAGTGATCAGCAACGTGTTACCTAATATCCGATATCGTGTTAGTCTGCGTGACGGCGGTTGGATTGGCAGCGGGGATAGTATTCCTCTGCCAGTTTAGCGCACACAGACGCATCCGAATGCATTCTAAATTACGACTTGGGAAGTGTGACAGGAGCCTACGAGGAAGTTCGCGTAGCGTAGGGCACGACGAAGCCAGTGCATCGGCACATCTAATAAGAGAAGCCGATTTTTGTCGAGACCAATCCAATCCGGTGGTTTTTATGAACATCGGTTTCTCATGGTTGTGTTCGAGGGATGTGCATGTCTTTTGAGTTGACTAAGACGAATTATGATGGGAAAGCTGCGGTCACCGTTGGCACAGTCAAAGGTTGTGACAGGCTGGGTGTCCATTTCCAGCTCTGGACCTTTTCTGCGTCGATGCATATGAGAATGCGCCGACAAGCCAGCGTTCAATTTGCAAATCTGGCCACATTCTGGACAGATGTACTCTGCTGGACTATTCTCTGTACTGGTAGATGCTTGCACGGAAGTGTTGGTGGTAATTTTCTTGTCTTCATCGCATGTAACTAGTATGTTATAAGCAAATAGAGTTGTTGTCCTTATGTGGAGTTGCTGGACTCTCAACCAGTCAAGGTTTGCACCGAGACCGTCTAGTCGGCACCACAAGGAGGTCGTTCAGCGCCGACATAATATTTTACACTAGAATCACTTTCTTCTAGCTGTTTTTGCCTTACATTTCACATATATACAGTAAAACCTAATCGGCCATTCGATAATATGTACGGTCACCGTATTTTTTACCAAATGATTATGCTCTGGTGCATTCCGCTCTCTGTAATATATTTAAAATTGTGCTTACTGTACACGCATTCCAGAGTACCGCTCATGCACTGCAAATCTCAGTGTATGTCTTCAACCGTTTTCACGGAGGGTTCAGGAAAATGTGCTTCACTGTTTAAGAGGTTTGCAATTTAGCCAAGCTTCCTATTTGGTCTGATTGAAAACTCGCCTGACAGCCTTAAACCTAAAATCACTTCATCCTGATTGTCGATGTATTCGAGAGGTTATTGCGCCATTGAAAACGAAGCAGAATATCCTGTGAAATTCGACCTGGAATTTGTGACCGGTATCAATGTGCTTAGCTCTACGGAAAGAAAAATGGCCATTGGGACGGTAGTACCAGAGTTGTAAGTCGTGCCAACTAGGTTTGAGGCCGTCTGCGTAAAAAATATATTGCTTTCTGTTGCCTTCCGTTTGATTGAAATCAATGAACAATGAATCACATTGTTCTCCCAACCGTACTAATACAACAAAGCAGCGTTCGAAATAATTTTTGGGGAGCAGCTGCAAATACAATACTGAAGCATCGCATTGTCTTAAAAAGGGTTTATTGAGTGGCTATGTGCTATATTGGTAATGGTTGATGACATTCACCATACGTCGAGTTGATGTGCAAGGGGCTACTTATAATTATACAGTAGACACTTTTGAAGCTCAGACAAGTCATTTTAAGTGTATATATTGCTGCTTTTCTTTTCCAGTCTATATCCTGGAGGGTTCACGACAGACTGAATTTATTTGACAACAGATTGTTACTTTTAAGTAACGAGTAGCCAACTCACCGCATGCTTTTCGAATTCATACAAGTTGAGCTTGACTGTTCGAAGGGAACAATTCTTGTGCCGAAACATTTCTGTCAATTTCCTGTACTCATGTTCACTAGCTAACCAATGTAGAACAAGTGCAGTAGGATTTGCCGGGTGTGTCCGAGGTCCTTTGATATTCGAAGATCCTTTCCAATTGATTATACAAGTAGTCTCCTTTGAAATGTATCTTCCTTGGAAAAAGAGTATACTTTTCAACATGGTCAGTGCTTGATAAAGCGTCTTCTCCCCTTTCACCACGGTGAACAAATGAATTGGGCCCACGTTTTGGTCCGAAGATGAATGACGGAGTGCTTCTGGAGTAAGCAGATCCTACAAATAAATGGAGTATAATCATTTAAGTTGGGATACACAAAATGCTGTTGAGTTTAGACTCAGTCTTGCAATGTAGCTTAAAACTCATTCGTACTAGATCTAGGCCTTTGCTTTCTTACAGGTTTTCTTCTTTTACCTTGAGGCACTATATTGCATGCGCCATTCATCTAACCTTAAACCAGACCGATTAACTGCATTCAAACCTTTTTACCAGGTTTGCATGTGTGTAGTGAGCAGGTTGCCAAATCACCAATTTGGGGGTGAGAATTCTAACCCTGGTCATAGCTGAGATATATATCAGTGCCTGGTGAGTATAACAGAGAATCAATCTCAACTTGAAACATAAGTGATAAATTTCCCATGTAGATACGAAATGTAGCTAGAGGTTTAATTCAAAACCTGAGCTTATTAATTGCCGCATTTATAAATATAAAACGGTAAACCAAAAACCTGTTATTCAGGTAAATTATTCTGGCATACACAGAACAACTGCAAACATTACAATTTTCTGTAATCCATTACAGTTTGTGCCTTCTCAAACACTAAGCATATCCAGCACCAAAGACCAGTAACCGTCAACAGGAGATTGAACGGAGTAGTAAACAAGAATGACCTTAGCAAAAATCATTACCGTCATCATCATAGACAACAATAAATCAGTGATTTACACTGATACCTAACTGTCACACAATCATGAAGAAGAAAGGAAGCAAGCTTTATATAGAAGGAGAAAAAAGAAAGATAAGAGGAAAAGAAGGGGCTTAACTATTAAAGACAGCTACGTCTATATTCAAACATACAACACCAAGACGTCTACACCTTGAAAACAAACAACCAAGCTAAAAGTGAAAGTAAGGCGTCATCAGCATAACATCTTCTTTACGGCTTTCATTGCCCTACGTCATTAAATGCACGCACTTCACAGACAACTCGACCAAACAACGACAACACTCACGCTACTGAGCTCGAGTAGCTTTCTTCTCAGCTAACTTGATGCTGCTTACTCGTCTGAATGCTCGATTATCCCAAATGATATTGTGTTGTCAGGTTGAACCGAATCATGGTAAAAGATCATTTATTTATCTGAAACAGTGTGTCCTCGTTCAAAATCGAAACACTTTCACGAATATTCGCACCAAATCGCATAAAAAGTTTTCCTCAACTAACTAAAATGTTAGCACAAAATTTATAAACGTTTATATCACAGACAATTCTGACGTAAATATCTTATGGTACACATAAATACACACTACGTTACGTTTACAAATTTTTCCCCAGACGGCTTTGCCAGAATCTAACCATGTCTCTACTTACTGAAAGTGTAGCGAAAAGGCGTACAATAAAGCACAATCTTTATTGTCCAACATGCTAGTTACCATGTCACACGAGCGCTCGCGATTTTGAATCACAATTCCAGTCCACAACACCCCCTGGTTTCCGCTCGCACGTCGTGTGCACTTATACCCGGTTTAGGTGTGTGATTGGCGCCTTCTACCCGGGGGTTTTCTGCCTGCTATTCCTCGGCCGTTGATCAGATTTCGTTGAGCAATAGCTTGTCCGATCGCTCGTGCTGTCCTGCGTCTATCAACCGTGAGCTTTGACCGTAATCCGCAGCTGTGTCGAGATATTCCTGAGAGTGTTGGAATAATCACGCCTTCAATTTGGTCATTCATCCTAATTCGGCTGCCACGTCTCGCCCGTTGCTCCGATCCGGTCGAGCGATGACTCATCCGGTCGCCCACGCCGTTCTCCATCCGCTCACCGTGAGTTTTTGAACGCACTTTCCCCCTGTGTTGGGGTATTCCGCCGAGAGTTGGAATGCTCGCACTTCCTGCCTGACAATCCCCCACAAAAGCACCGCCTTAAATGTGGTTTCTGCACTGATGGTCTAATTTGCTCCAACAATTTTTAAGCCAAATCACACTCGTCTTATAAGCAAACCAATTGAATTACTTGGCATCACCTCCCTTCTTACTCAATACAAATAAGGCTACTGTAATCACCATTCTGCCTGCGTGAATAATGATAGCATTCAGCCAAAAGCTTGTGTGATTTAAACTGACAATTTTCATTAGCAGTACTCCCAGATCTTGTGAACTAGGTTCAGGTAGTGATCGCAATACTACTGTCTTGACAACTGTTAAAAGAAAACATGTTTCATAGCGTTTTGTTTTCATTACTGCGGTGTGTTGGTCTATCAAAGTATGATATTGCTTTTGTTTGTCAAAACCGCATCGTACACATATTTTCACACCGACTTACTTAGACACTTAGTAATACCGTCTACTCCGCGTTTTGAGTAAACACCTCAGAGGGACGTTTAGCTGTCCGCACCTCTAGCTAAGCTAAAATTAATATATTGATGTGTGTGATTGAGTTTGTTGGATTGGGTGTACACTAGCATTGGAGATGACAGACACTTCATCCACTTTAGAATGGCAATGGCCAGGTTGGTCCGTGTTAGATTGAAGCTTTGTATATTCGTGCTTTCTAGTCACATAACGAATAATAGTGATCTAAACCAATATACTTTATTCATACTACCTACCTGACAGTATGGAGCGCCTTTGAAGGACAGCTGACTGTCGAAGATATGTTGGAACAGTAACTACTTGTATCATAGTACGAAGTAGTAATATACATTGTGGTTCTCCATACGTGATCGTAGACAACTAAACCATTTTAGCAACTGCACCTCAATAAATAAGATCACACCTTGTCAGAACGATTCTTGCAACAATAACCTTGAGCTTTTCTCTTAGGCACAATGGTACGATAGTTTTCCTCTAGGCTGCACAAGTACCACAAGTTTGAATATTTACCGTTTCAGATGAGGAATGTCACGGATTGTGATGTGTTCACACACTGCGGTCTGTTCCCTGCTTAGGTTTAGTTGATGTGATCAGAAATCTAGCACTATACTTACTAGAGGCGGCCAAAAGAGTTTACCCTCTAAAAGACCTATCATAATGCAAGGTCTTACAATGCTGTTCTGTGAGGATATTTTAGGGTTATCATTTACTGTTCGATTGAATCCGCCAGTCGCTGAATGCAAGGGGTTTCGCAGGTTATCATGAGATTATGGTGAAATGTTGTCCCATGAGGTGACAGACACTTTGTTCACCATTGTGTGTCACCTTTGTGTGTTAGAGACCAATTTTAGGTTAATTTATACTAAGGTCTGATGTTTACATTTTCAGTCGTCGTTTGATGTTCAAAGTCAGTTGTCGCGCTGTAATTAATTTTTCAGACAAATTTATGTTGTTCCTTCTTGTACACAGTGGCGTAACATTTTTGTGTAATATGTCGTATTAAGTTAAAAGGCTCAGCTGACTTTCTGGAAAAATCCGTTTAGAAAATAGGCATTGTTAACAATTTTATAACTTCAAGAAGATTGCCACAGTTTACATTCATATATGTGTAGTATTATTGTACTAAGTTGTGATTCTCTTTATTCTACCTACACAATTTCACGAGCGGTAGTTACCTTTGGGATGTGCTATATGTGTGATCATCTGCGTGTTTGTGCTTTTGAAGCGCGCATTTTTGCACAATGTAATATTCTTAGCCTTCTAATATGTCATAATTATGAAATAAACCTAAGCTTTTTGAGTGTATCATATGAGTATTTTTGTCGCGATATTTGTGCCCTATCTTGTGTAGTCCGCAAAGTTGTAGTAAAGTCATGTCTTCTCTCGTCTTCCCCATCTATCCTTTAGACTTAACAAAATACACACCTAATTTTCCGTTGTAGTTTGGTCTATTCCAAGCAAAATGGTCACAATATTCTGAACCCAGTAATCGGCATCTCTTACACACTACACCTCTTGGCAGAATCGTTGTTTGTTCTCCGGGTAACCATGGTGGGCAAAAATTTCGATCGACAGAGATTGGCGACCGTGCTTTTGGTGACACTTCTGTAACACATTTCAGAATGTGAAGTATTCACAAGAATTTTGTTTGATCCAAAAATGAAACCATTTTTACACAGTTTATATAGTGCGCATAACTCAGTATCAGATGAAAAGATTCTTGATGCCGATCGTTCCAGGGGGACTGGTATGCTGACATACAATCTTGACAATTGAGCACACGCCAAGTTCGTGCGAATATTATGCTCTCCTAACCCACAATCAACCAACTTCACAAATTAGAATGTTGTGCATGCCAGCCAATCACTATCATCTTTCATTCCACAATTATTCAATTTCTTAATTTCTTACTTTCGACTGCTTTGAAAATAGCATCACGGTTGACACGGCTTATCAACTTAAGTGTTCGGCGTATCTGTCTGAGTGCATTACACTTTGGCTAATAGCTGATCTAAAGTACAGCTAAGGTTTTCACATCGCGACCTACAGGGTTCCGAAATCAGATTTGAAGACCATCATTTTTAAGCACTATGCATTCTCAGTGACATTTTGTTAGTAAGAGTAGATAAAATGGAACAGTTTTCACACTACTAACCAATATAAATTGCACGTCATACACTTGAACACTGTTCACCTTGTCCATAGATGTTTCAGACAAAAAAGCAAAATACTCACCAAATCAGAGTTTCCTCCCCTTCAATGCTTGTCGAAGACAGATCCATGCTATGGGGAGGATATCAACTAGTGTCATGCTTACATAGACGTAATGACCATTACGTCGTCGAGAAAACGAAAGGCACGAGTTAATTATAAGACGCACACATTCACCCACCTTTAAACGTGAGGGCTTCTCAGTTTACTGTTTCTTCCGTGAAGACACTTGGACAGTCTATGGGGCTGCTGAGGTTGCGATTAGATGCGAGTTGTGTTCAAATAAATTTCACCAAATTCCGTAATTATGTATCAGTGAATATCTATCCCACCAAATCACCATAAAGTTTGTCTCAGAGGTGTGCAAACGAGAAAAAATTCTGTAACCTAAAAGAAGCCAGACAACATCAGCATCATCATCATAGACAGCAATACATCAGTGATTCCAACTGATGCTTAACTGCCACACAACCACGAAGAGAAAAACGTTATCTAGGAAGACAGAAAGAAAGAGAAAGGGAGGGGAAGTGGACCTAAATACTTAAATGTAGTTACGTCTATTCTCAAACATACAATATAAAGATACCTACATCTTGCAAACAAACAACCGAGCTGCAAGTAAAAGTAAGGCGTCATTAACAAAACAGTTTCCTTACGGTTTTCACTGACCCGCCTCACCAGTGCACTCACTTCAAAGACAACTCGGACAAACAACGACAACATTCACGCCACTGAGCTCGATTAGCCGCCATCTCACCTAATGTCTCGAACCACTGACTCTGTGAGCCGCGAGGGTCCCAACCCCTTCATGGACAACTTCATTTTTCTACACCAGGATATCACCTGTCCACGTCGCACCTTGTGTCAGTCGGCTGCAACGTCGGCAAAGAGTGTTCGTTGTTGCCAACCACTGGCCGCTATCCTCAGTACATGACCTAACCATCTAAGTCTGTGCAAATGTAGTGATTGAAAAGAAAGAACTCGTTTGACAATCAGTTTCAAACACCCTCTTCTTAATCTCCTTGTTGCTTACTCGCTGGTTCAACCCGATACCAGCGATTGAAAGCAGACATCGGTGGTCAAATACTTGAGGACAGTTTACGTCCTCTACCCTGAGCGACCAGGTTTCGCTGTATGACATACACGACCCTTAGGCTTCAGAGAGATACCTGTCTATTGCCATAGATATCTCAGATTAGTAAACACCGCTCTAGCCTTGGAAATATGCATTATTTTACTCCCTACATCTTCGCCGCCACCGCTGTTGGTGAAGTTTCTCAGGTATACAAACCGGCTAACCATCTCCACAGCTGTACTATCTAACACTGAACCTACGTAATTACAGCAATCTTGCAGAAGCACTTTGCATTTTGAGACTGCAAAACGCATTCCGATGTACTTAGCAGAACGCAAAGTAGTGTTTAGTGTTGTTTATGCTGCTCGAAAGTTGTCAAACAGCAACATCTTATCGTCAGCATAATCAAGATCAGTCAGCCTTCCACCAGGTAGGAGGTCAACACCGGCATCATTTGAGTGACGCAAACAGTCCTCCATTATTTCGTCCATGACGAAACTAAACAAGAATGGTGAAAGGGGACAGACTTGACGAACGCCGCTTCTGGTGCTTAAGCTGTCAGACAGCTCACCGTAAACCCTAACCTGAGCCGAAGTATGGGAGTAAAGCGCCGACAGTATGTTCACATACTTAGTCCGTACACCTCTGCGTTTTAGCGACTCTAAGAGTGTAGATCGACCCACCGAATCGAACGCATCTTTATAGTCGAGAAATATAGCTATTTTTGGCCGGCGGTACACATGACGCTGCTCCAAAATTTGACGAAGGTTAAAAATATGATCTATGCATCCCCGACCAGGACGAAACCCTGCCTGTTCTTCTTTAATGTTTAACTCCCGAACCGCAGTAAGTCGACGAAGTATAATGGATGCCAGAACCCTAGAAATGACTGAGGTCAAACTAATTCCCCTATGGTTTTCGCAAGAGCTCCTGATCTCTTTCTTGAATATAGGAACTATTATCGCGTGACTCCAGCACGGAGGGATGGTCTCCATCATCCACCCAAATTGAAACAGCTGGGTCAAGGCCTCAACTAACGCCTCTTTACCCTCTTCAAAAAGTGCCGACACGAGATAATCTGGATCGGCAGCATTATTACGATTGAGAACCGAGATGCAATTGCAAACCGCCGTCTCAGTGGGTAGTTCTAGATCTACCAACCAGGGCGTTACATCAGAAGTTTGTGGAGGCATCAGAGTAGAAGCAGGAGGTCAGCTAAATTGACCCTCAAAGTGTTCCGCCTAGCGTTCCAACCTTCTGGACTTATTATAAATTAGTGTGCCATCTTCATCGCTGATAACTTCACTGACAGACGGTCGCCTGGGACCAGTAGCGCAAATCAGCTTAAAGAGTTTGCTGGTGTTCCCTGAAGCAAAAGCGATTTCCATTTTCTTGACGTTTCCACTAACCAAACCTCATGATAACCCTTTAGGCTACGTTTCGGCATCCTACGGATAACTCTTCTAGACTTATTAAGTGAACTACCAGGGGGAACCTTTCACGTGGTTTTTAACAACCCCAGAGATTTCTCTGAAATCCAATGTTTATTATACTTACGTACCCCTCTACCGCATGCTATAGTACCTGCTTTCTGAATAGCTTGTGAGATTTGTGTTCAGCAGTTATTAAGGTCTTCGGAGTAAATATCACTAAGGCAGCTTTCTAAGCTGGTTTGGTATTGATGCTTTACCGATGGTAACGCCAATTTCTCAACAGCCAGTAGTTCCTGTCGGTGGGGTCGTTGTCCAGCAAAAGTAAAATCAAAACGACAACATAGCAATGCATGATCTGAGTCCAGGTACGTGCTCCAATAAGAACGACAGTCTTGAATGCAATCACGCCACCTGTAACTAACAGCTGTGTGGTCTATCTGAGACCAGGCTTGATTCGGAGAAGGTGGGCGCCATGTATAACAATGACGTGAACGATGCCTAGAACCAGTGCTGGCTAACATTAGCTTATGCTCAGCGCACAGCTGCAACAATCGCCCGCCATTATCAGGTCGGTGTGACGCTTTTCAAAAGCTGTCATCTAAACGACATTCGGCTTCATCAAGGCGACCGACCTGAACATTCATACCTCGGGCCAGAACGAATATATCAGAGCCACGTGCCGACCGAAGAAGAGCGACTAGATCAACAAAAAACTACTTTGATCTAATGGTTTTGACGATGATATTTGTGGCGTTTCTCTTAGCATTAACTGATTGTGTCAACTATTTTGTACTATTATAAACGTATGCATTAAAAGTGGTACAGTTTTAAATAAACTGGCACAAAATAATCGCGACTAAAAGGTACAGTTAAGTAATTTGTCATTTTTTAAACTGTTTGGGGGAATTTGCGCTAAAATCTTCTGCATCAGACAGTTGGATTGGGAAATGCCAGAAGAACTCTGAACAGAAGAATAGTATATATATACTATATATTTGTGGAACATATTCGGTAATTTTAGACAAAACTTACTCCATTATACTCAGGTGATCGCACTGTATCCACTAAGATTAATAACGGAATCCAAAGATATGTTGCTGATGAACGCGAGTGAGAAACAAAATTCATTTTACATCCAATCCAAACACACATTTGTGCAACGTCTAACTGCTAATGAATGCCACTTTCCTCAACAGATGCACGTGACATCTTCGGCAAACATAATACAGGCGTATTGATCACGTATTCACTTCGATTAGGTTTAAATTATGGGGCAGTATGTGTAACGGGACGACAATGTATACACAGGACAGCGATCGCAGACAGTTCCGACACAATTCAAAACCACACAAAAAACGTAAAGAACAATCACAACCAGTGTATTGGTGATACAGAGACGAGGCGATGACCCGCACAACGCCAATGACAACACGAGAATCAAAGTCCCAACAACAAGGGGTTTTCGAATCGTTCAAACAAGTTAGTCCAGGAGCAATCAATTGTCAGAGTTCTAGGGATGTTCATGTCGTGTGGAACATGTTGAATAATGCATAGATGGTCAACCTGGCATAGATGACAAGAGAGAGAACATCAGCGGAAAGTTTAAATTACATGCGCAACAGTTTGTGTATTGTTACACATGTTCTACAGCTGAAAGTTATACATTCATAATTCATGGAATAACGTCTTACTGTTGATAAGAAGAATGTATAGGGGGCTTTGACGTGTCCTGTATTCGTGTGATGTGCATAAACGATCTCTTACATACTGGCCGATTGATGCCACGACTGAACGGCATCTAGGCGAAAATGACAATCCTGCATAGTTTATTCAAAGGCAAAATGACTGTGTCCGTAGGGGATGCAGTGGATATCTGCAAAATTGTAATGAGCTTTTGCGCAAACGCTATCCATCGGCCGGTTCGCTCAAGGTTAGATGGAGGCGCGGATGTTCACCGAGGCTGAGTGATTACACACCAGTCCAAACCATGTTACTGTAGCGGTGTTAAAAAAGCCATTCTGAACTTATAAGCAAAGTTGTCAAAATGAAAATAGCTCAAGGTCTCTGTACTCGTTCGTCCTAAAACTCTGGAAGGATTGGTTGACATAGTCTGCCATTAGCAGCCCGAATACTGTGTAAGTGTTAATGAGATAAATGCCAACATATCTAGTTAAATGAACCAACTTCAAAGCTTTTCTGAAAAACTATCAGCTGTTTGAGTGAGGAAGATGGAAGTGGGAAATCTGGGCACTGGAAGGAGGTTTGCTGGTGAAACGAGAATAGTCAGTATTCAGATGAACACATTGCTATTCTTCTGAGCGAGAAATATGGTGACAGTTGGGGTTGGTAAATTAGCAGGTTAGAAATGGGTGGAAATTATTAGGCGACGTGACCAGCAGCGGCATGATACAGGAGGCGCGATTTCATTGTTCAGGCCAAGGCCGAAAAAAATTCCCAAACTCTACGCATTGTTTATTAGAATTATAAGTGGACTTATGCTCAAAGTTTATGGTTCTGGTGAGAATTTCATCAGAATAAAAAGCACTGTGACCTGACAGTTGTTCGTGTTTCAGTCAGAATCACGTCAGTTTATACTTATAGACTTATAGACTATGCTGTTAAGTTTAAACCCAGTAAGTCTGAAATAAACGACAAGACACTATAGACAGTCTAGTAAACTGAAAATTGCATTAATCTCAAACTCATCAGTTGTCTGTCAGTTTCTAGTAAATCAGTTACAAAGTATTACCAAATGAGTCAACTGCCATTAGAGCTACATATTGGACCCAAAACCGAGAAATCATAAAAGACGCGGCAACACCGTTAATAGGAGGAGCATGACAAAACTAGACCACAGAAGCATTAGATTTATAGGACAAGACGATTACCATAGATGGTCGACAAACAGGATGAATCAAATTAAACAGTCATATAGGGCAGTGAAGATCTCAGAGCAACACACTTTACAAAGGGCATCAAGAAGTAAATGCGAGAAAAAAACAGTCTAGATAACGAACAAGCGTTCGACCGCACACCTACAATCTGATTGGCTGAGTGGGACCGTACCACCACTCACGACCACATCATCCGAGCTGGACCGTCCAATCGATGTAGCGTGATGCGTCCTGGCTGTCTCGTTAGGAGATTCGCCTCTCAACACTACAAAACATGATATAAAGTCAAAGCTGAACCCCTTCTAAGCAGTCGGCAATATCAAACATGCAAAATGAGCTATACTCTAAAAAGTTGAGCCACACATCACGGAACAAACAAACGACAGTGAGTGATTACTTAATATCTTGTGCAAAAGTGATAGCGATTTTGAAATGACAAATACATTATATACGGACTTTTGCACAAAGAGTATTGGGGATGGAGGAGTTTCCATGTTGAGGAATGTCCATTCAATCAGAAGTAACACACAACCAGTAACAAACAAAAATGAAATTGCTCAACTTCTGTTAAACTGAACGGCGATCGTTTGTTACGTAAACTTTGGCTGTAAGAGAGTGGCGGTTAAAACAGTTCACTTAAACGTTCGTTGGACTTGAACAAATCAAGTTATGGAGAGCAAAGCCCGGTCGGCTGACTAAAACTCCTCTCAATTATCGTTTATAACCAGTTGCTAATGCAAATAATTTTCACTAATAACGAGAGAGCATTCCTTTTCTAATAAACTCGGGTTTATTTATGCCTTTCTGACTCAAATCGTGCTGATTCTTCTGTGTTTTCATCAAGTTCGTGACATATAAAAGCACTCTTTGTCTGTTATTTTCATAATCAAAACTTACAGGACTCCGGTGAGCTGATCACAAGATAATAACCAGTAGTCAGATGACTCAAGTTAAACAACTTTATTGATTTACTCAACCTGCAACAAAATGGATTTCGACAAAGACATCACGTTATGTGATGCTACATCTTAATTAGAGATAGCGAAGATACGCCAGCGATTTTCATAATTGCTGAAAGCTAATCAGAATAATTCCCGTTAATTCATCTTTGTTTATTAGTATACGGCTGACAGTAATCTCGATAGAAAGAGGTTAGCGTATAACGAATTGTATGTCAGCGGTCTTCAGAAAATTCGCATCTAACTTTTAATCATAGAGGATCAGTCGATAATGTAAAAGCAACAAACACGTTGTTGTATCTCTTGTTGTTACTTCACTACCGAACGTGTACACTAATGGTTTATTAGATCTATGTCGAAAAGTGTATAAGCTGTTTTACCGACTCTACGAGTTTCCGTTTTAAGGTCTGACGGTTTCATCTTCACAGATGTTGCTACCTTTAATTTGGCACATTTTATATTTTTCGACCTCAGTGACTTCTCTTTAGACATTCATTTTTGCATTTAAGTTGTCCGTCCGACATTTTTTACTGTACACTAGATCGTCATTTCAGTTTACACATGCTGATATTGTAGAGACTTGAATCATCCCGTCTGAAATTGGCAGCGATTTGTTTAGCTTACCGAACCATCATGATAAACCTATCACCAAACTTCCAGTGAACTTTTCTATACATATACCTTGAAAATTTAAAACAGTGTGTATAACTAGCATGTTTTACGTTTGCGACTGAAGAGAGTAAATGAAATGTTAACATATCGTAACATATGTCTTCTTTCTGTTCTGATTCGTCGAATAACTTGTTGAGGTTGTTGTATACGTACTCTAGAAGATCACCTCACCAAGTCAACCTAACATGTGATGTCTCGAAGTTGCCAACCTTTCCACTCACACTTCGTTGGATAACGTGAACTATAAAAACAGCTGTTTACTTAACCAAGGCCCCATAAGGCGCTTGACATGGAACACTTCGTGTGGTGAGCGGTTCCAACTTCTAAGTGCCAGAACCAAAAATATATTACCTTATTCATTGTTTTGACTGGCACATAATCACGAACACCCCCACGCTAACTGCGCAGGTGTTGTCTTGCACTTCCATACGAGGCAACAAGAGGAATGGCTAGTCCCTCTTACACAGCATACTGAGCTACATAGTCTTAGTTGTGGCCAAACCAGTTAGTCAACACAGGGTCTTGCGGTGAGGATTTTTGAATCCATGACAAATAATTTCATCCAGTCACGGACTATTCTGACATCTTTTCAGTCCGTCATACCCTGTTCCCTTCCACTGTTTCGATAAGTGACCCACAACAATCACACTCATATCCACCGTACTGTAGGGATTTTGATGTCCAAACACCACGATATAGTTCTTTTATTCGTGTACACTCGGCGTCATATACATTCTGTTATTGGTTCTATTCACTCTAAAATTATATCTGATTCTTGCGTTAATAAACTGTAAGTTCGCCAGCCTGATAGGTTGCGCAGATATTTTCTAATCGGTTATCAAATACCACGGTAATTCGTTAAAACCCGTTTACGAATCCTCCCAGACCTCCAGTCGGTCAAATGTATCATTTCAACATTTTTGCGTTGCTCGCAACACAGATTTCCGGCTTGTTTACTCATCCCAAATCTTACTTAGAACTCAGTCACACTGAGGACATTTTTCGTTCTAACTGTTGTAAACCACTTGATTGCAAATTTCGGATTTGCTGGAATTTTGTTTACCCACTGTCCGAATAACTAGAATTCACCAAAAAGTAAGCGTTTTTTCCTTCAAAAAGAAATATTAACAGAGTCCAACTGTGACGCAAGATTCTACCATCCCATGTACGAGATGTGATCTATTTTGTGCTGTTTTCACCTTAGATAAGAAGTAATTCTGTGTAATCTTAGAGTGTTCCAAACTACAAAACTGTCTCACTTTCGCAGTGATAAGTATGATAGATCTGATAAAAGAAAAATTCTGCATGTGTAAAAAAATATTGACAGTGCAGTAAAATATGCGGCCCCATTCAGTTCAGTAGGGTCGGTGGAGGCTATCAGTGGTAGGGTCGAGTTTTTGATCCTCATTCAGACGTGCTTCCCCTGGTGAGTCCAAAAGCGGACGAAACCGGTCGCCGGATGTCAGCTTCAGCATGAGCATGAAAAATAATTATGAGTATTACGTAGACGTGTATGGTCTAGCTTCTGCAGTACACATAAGAATAGATTAATAAAAAATTGGGGCATCATTCAATGCTAAATGAATGGCAGTCACCGTGGACGAACTGACGAACTGACTGTCGTTTGTTCGATACTCGTTTTGTGGAGTGAATTGAGAGGTCATGAGGGTGAACTTCCTTTTTGGCCTATGTAAAACCAAAACTTCACGAATCGAACTCACACGATGACAATATTTTGTTGATGACTGATCAAGAACTGGGCAGTCATCAACCTTGAGCGCATTTCCCAAGTAAACAGTAAACTGTTCGTTAATTATGTCTTGAAATAAAAGCGGATGAGCACGTAGTGTTGTGAGCCAAAAACACGGATGGCGCAAATGTTGTTCATTTAGAAAATTAACACGGCTGATGTGTTCAAACAAGATAAGAAACAAAAACACTCATCTGCATATGGCAATCGTCTCAGAAGGTCCACGCTAACACAGATGCTAATTCTTAGCACGTTTGCGTATCCAGAACTATTCCATGGCATACTGTGATGTCGTGTTGATGTAATGTTTCTTCCTGTATTTTTCCTGCGGCTAATTTGATGGCGAAATCCATGCTGTCGCCCCATTACTGAATAGTGGTGGTGTGCGCATTATGGGGCGATCGCTCGTCCTCATCACAGTACGTCCTACCATTAGGTTGGAACCCTCCTTGGTACACGCTCATTTATTCTTGAGTTCCAAGATTGATTTGTTCTACCTATATAACGCGTCCTCCTCGGTTGAATCAGATATGCTAAACACGGTGAGTTCAGATACTAGTGAACTAAACACTAAAGAATGGATGCAACTATAAGCAGTTTGTTTGTCTATGGATTCTGTGTTCGGCAAAGATTTACGTCTGTTTCAACAATTAGACTTTTCGAGTGATTCGCATCATTTTAGCACTTCAAGCCAATGCGTGTCAAGTTATTGATTATGCCATAATTATTCTATGCCTAATGATATTCATTTTGTTGAGGCGGTTACCGAAACATTCCAGCCATACGTTCCTCACCAGAGATATTCCAGAGTTCACCTTGATGTGTCATAAATGCAGAGGTGTAGATTCTGTTCGCTATAGTGAACAGGTTTTTCACAACCCACGTGTTTTGGCCGAAAGCATCGCCATCGTCACTTCTTAAGTTCAAAGACAATTTTGTCATTCCCCATTTATTTGAGGAACGTGCCTATTGGAAAGATGATAATAGAAAATAACCGCAAAAATTAAGGCAACCCTGCCCTATCCTGTAACGGTGACGATACTTCAGTGCAAAATGATGAATACCGTAAAACGCCATCATTTTATCAACGGTAAGCCAAAAGACATTTCTCAAAAACACAGATCGGGACGGAAATTTTGTTTGTATGAATGTTATCTACACGTGTCCGCGAAGTGCACTCAAGAGGCAATAGAGCCAATTCTAAGAAATGGGGGCCCGTAGAATAACACAACCGTCTATCGATTGTGGTCCGGGAGAAGATAGATAGACTGTTGGTTGATTCATACAATCCTCCCTAGAAATTGAAACTGATGATGTTAACAGTCAGGTATGTTTAGGTGTTCGGTCTGGGGAGTGGGACATTCAATGAAATCACTAGGTCATGCTGATGAGGACGAGCGATCGCCCCATAATGCGCACACCACCACTATTCAGTAATGGGGCGACAGCATGGGTATTTCGTCAAAGCAGCCGCAGGAAAAATACAGGAAGAAACATTACATCAACACGACATCACAGTATGCCATGGAATAGTTCTGGATACGCAAACGTGCTAAGAATTAGCATCTGTGTTAGCGTGGACCTTCTGAGACGATTGCCATATGCAGATGAGTGTTTTTGTTTCTTATCTTGTTTGAACACATCAGCCGTGTTAATTTTCTAAATGAACAACATTTGCGCCATCCGTGTTTTTGGCTCACAACAATATCATTGATTGTATATTTTAGGACACTGACATCGTCATTTGGATCAAACTTTCCATCAGCAACTCCTGCTTTTTATCATATTCCCAGAAGTCGTCGAAGCAAAACATATTTCTTGGAATTTACTGAAATCGCGGCGATGAATCGGACTAAATCTGCTTTTTATTTGAAACCCATACTTCGTATTTTACTGGCCGTAACAAAATTTGTCTCCATTGAATATCAGCCGTCTGATGAAAAATATTTTTGCATTTTTGCTATTTTGTTGTCTTTCGTATTACCGACCATTTACTACTGAACAGTCTACACGAAATATTTTCACCTATCAATTACAACATTCCCCGTTTTCCGGGTAGACTACTTTAACACTGCTAGTACCATAAGATTCATCTGCAAATTTGGAGGAACAACTGGTTATGTACTTAATTGGGCAACGAATACAGTAACTCCCTTTTGGATTGCTAGCATATTTCAAGCCATGCTTGATCACGTACAGAAGTGCTTGTATGAGTGTATTTGTTGGTAACTGTGGGCCACATTGGTATTTTAAGAAATGAGACTTCAAATATAGACTTGAATTGATGCAATGGACGACAACTGGACACGACACTTGCTAATACTTTCCTAGAGTTGGTTGAAGAACGAATTTTACATCTATTCGATTATGATTCTCTCTACAAACGATATGTCGAGTATGGTTGAGTTTTACTGATGAGGTGTAGATCGGTGAACCTTCCAAACATTTGAAATGTTTCTACTCAATACTAACGCTTACTTAAGAGGAGGAGACTGAAGGCAGCCAAACGTTTTCTGACATTTCCATCAAACGACTATAGGATGGTAAAACTCAACATGCTGGTTGTCTGAAGTAAACCTGGGGTTGATGTCATCTCGAATTTTCTGTTGGCTTTGATGACATCTAAACCTTGCTGTACATACGTCTAAATATACTTTTCGATAACAGCATTAACAAAAACGGAAAATTTCTGAACAATGTTTCACCGGTTAATCATTATCTGAAATCGTTTACATAAATTGGTTGTAAACTGTCAGTGACCAAACGTCTGCTTGAAGTTGCTTCCCGGACACATATTCAACCGAAGTTGAGTTTCAAGGAAGATTGTGTTGCAGCCGACGTAAGTAAAAGCCTACTTACCCAGCTGCTGATCTACGACTGCTTTTCCGTTTTCGTAGTTTTGGTTTTGCATACAAGCAATTCTTCTTTAGCGCACTAGCATGATTTATTCTTTTGTTTAAACGAAACCAGAAATTGCTGATATTTGCGGAAGCTTTCCAGTTCAGGGAAGTTCTCAGACATCGGCTAACAAGAAGCTGTGACCTAGGAAGGGTCGCTCAAGCGCTGTGCCCCTTAAGCACGAATAAATTGGCTCCATTACTGATTACCCATCCTACCAACTCATTCGATTTCACGATAAACCCAGCTATTTTGAAAAATGAAGTCCAGCAGTTAACACTAATATTATTTTCCAGTTCAGACAGGATTCTGTACATGTTCTCAAACCACTTAGCCGATTGTAAGTGCCCACGACTGAAAAATATACCATAAGACACATTGGTCACAATATCAGGCCGTTAGGTAACTATGAACCCAAAGTGTGTATCTCTTATGATAGGTCATTTCGCGTCCTAAGGTTGCAGATCTACTCCAAATAGGTCATAGTTGCTCTTGTCAACAGGTGGCAGGCTTCCGTATTTATAAGTCGAATTAATAAAACTTGTCATGTTTTTTATCAGTTCGTACTTTTATATGAATGTATGTAAAGCATGTAAAAAACAGAACTGGTCTCATATTTGCGTAAAAGTCATAAACGGAGGGTGGATTACAGTTCACAACAGGAGAGTCAGTCTTCATCAGTGATACGTGCAGATGCATAACTGCCAATCATGGAGGAATCAGTAAGCTCTAGATGCTAAATCGAAAGGGGGCCTAGCTACTAGAGTCCACTGTGTCTACGCCAGATATTCAACATCTGGGTTGCTTCAACTGACCTAGAACTAAAAGTGAAACTTCATGAGCTTTCTCATGGTTTCAACTTCTCCATGTCTTTACGTGCATTTACCTAGAAGACAATTTGGCCAAACAACAACATTCGTGACACTGAGCCGGATTAACCTTCACTATGTATAAAAGTAATAGCCATCTGCTCCATGAGTTGTTAGGGTGCAAGTCGGGGAGTCCACACCAACCTCCAGTGACCAATTTCACCGTAGATAGCTTGATTTATCAACTCCGAATCATCAACTGGCTACCTTACAGCTCACTTCGGTCGATCATGCATCGGCGAAGAGCGTTCATTGTAGCAGACCGTTATCAAGCACTCATGGTGAGAGCTCATTTATCTCAGTCTGTGCAAACCTAAAGGGTTTCAAAATAATTCACTTGACAATAGCTAACGAACACCCGCTTCTCAAGTTTTTCGTCGGTGCCACCCGATGCGAGTAATCGAAAGCAGATATCGACGGTCAGCTGTCCATCTTCCGTCCTGATTGGGTAATTTCCGTAGCCGTATAGTAGGACATCCTTCACGGCCTCCGTGTGTACAAAAGTGTAATGTTTCAGAGAGATGACGCACATAAGTATCTTACAATGGCTAATATCTCACGATTCTTAAGTGTACAGACTTTTACTCCAATCCGTGTAAGCACTAGCCTGACCGTTCATACACAAGTTCATTATGACACACATGCTGGTTGAGAGATTCGTACCTACCTGAATGTCCAGTTCACATTTCATTTACTCTCCTTCCTGCCAGACAGATGTAGTCAGACTGTAAAATTTGGGTTTTTTGGTTACAGTAAACAGAGTTACAGTAAACCAGAGCGTAGTAAGATATATTTTGAGCTGATAAACCTGTCTAGTATATCAAACGGTTTGGTCAGTACTCGTGCTTTACTCAAAATGACGGTATGGTTATTCAGAGCTGCCTTGGCACTAGTTTTTTTCACCTTGAAAGTGTCACGTTGTAGCTCTTCAGTGAAATGAAGGCTCAAATCAAATGAATTAATGAGGCAAAAAATAGGCAACTTTCAAACGCCATATAACGTCAATAATGGAACTCTATCCACAGTTCTTTTGGAGTCACTCATCACATTAGTTGTGCGTTGACGTGTTACCTAAATTTTGACCTAACCCACTATCAGCTCACAACATAATTTCATGTTTTGTTTGTCCATATGTATTTAGGACAGGATTATATGCAGGCAAACTATTTCACAATGATCATTCGCATCAACTTATGCGAACTTTCGTGGCTGATAAACTGGTTTCCAACTACCGAAGCATCAGAGGGCAATCTGCCAGATAGCTCCCCTTTCCTTACTGGTCACAAAATAGATTTTCCGCAGAAACTTTAACCAGTACACTACGTCCCTAGTTGCGGGCACTTTTGCTCGCACAACATAAGTCTACTACCCTGAGCACGGTACCTTCGTAGCAAAACACTACGTTGTGAGTATCCAACAAAGGAATTTCTGAAGTTCATCGCATTATTCGCTCATAGTATATTTCACCATCACCTAATAAACCTTCTTGTTTGATACGTTTTACAACCACTATAGCTAATAACTGAATACTCGCTTTTCTGGAGTAGGCAAGCCAGTTTGTTGTCTTCCTTGTTGCTATCACGGCTGCTGCCGTTACTGTTGTACAAACATGTGTAATAACTTAACACATAGAATCCGTCGATATTTCGTTTTGACTTAGTCCCAGTAACATTAGAAAAAGACTGAGGAATATTTCGGTTTACTAGAAATTGCGGTCTCTTTGGCTGGCTGCATAGATAGGCCAGAAGGTGCGTTAATCTTTCAACAGAGCTCAACAGCCTCCTTGAATGTCACTTGTTCCAACCGAAGATCAAGTGAAGTCAAACGAACATATGCATTTGAACGAGGCAGCTAATGTAGTTTACAAAATAGAGATACCAAACTCGTCACCCTGTTTAAGATAATTCTGTGAAACTGGCTAACTTTCTTTGGGTCGGGGATACAAATTAGTATTGCCTTTGTTATATTTTGCTGCATATCATTTTTATAAAAATTAACGAATCAAAGACAGTGAGCTGCTGTTTTCAATACAAATACAAGTTAACGAAAATGGGTTTGGAGATCACATGATTCAAATCAGGTGGACATAGCTTCTCTTGTTCGTTCATCGATCAGTCCGGAAGAATTTATTTAAATCACGCGCGGATAATCACCCGGTTCGGCTATATCTGTTGTGAAACATTGGGATGCATCATGCGATTGAATGGAGTGCTTGTTAACAGTACTTTTGAAGACAAACACGTTAACGTTCCAGTTCGACAGCTGAGAAGAATGAAAAGAACACCATGGACCATACTCATTTTGTGTTTCTTTATGTTCTCATGTATTGCTGTGAACGTTATGCCTGCATCTAAAGAATACCAAACGGGACAGATGGTGGTGAGTTCTGTCTGACACACCGTAGCCTCTAAGTAGTCCACATTTAGACTAAGCTTAACTCGTGACTTATTGCACAGTGAACTTTTACTCTGAGTCATGTACGATATGTGCTGCGCACTTGGAGCATCTGCTCACTTAACCCAATGATGAAATTAATTACGCTAAATGTCGTTATAATTGACAACATTACTTCTACTGCTTCGAATGCATGCAACTTGATTAATTCGCTTAATCAAAATATCATCTTGTGATGCACACGTACTCACCCGTAGCTCCGAATGAACAAATGTGCAAACAACTAATTTTTGTGAAAGTTGTTGGTGGTTTCAAATTTGACAGATATGATGGAGGTTGAACACTTATTTGCAGTCTTTCAGTGGCCAGGGTGATTAACGGTGAGCAATCAACATACTACCTCGAAGATAGTACACGAAAAATTTGGCTTCAGACACAATAAAATAACCTCTGACAACGGGGAGCAAGTTTCCGCTGAATAAGTCTGCAAGCAATCAGCCGACAGCTAGAAACGTTATGCTAATTTGTTCTTACAACCCCATTGGGTTCAAGTAAACGTGAAAAAATCGTAATTTTTTCAGGCTCCCTGTTTGCCACCAGTTCGACCAAAACAGGGCACACACGAAATGAACTGGATTGTGGTGCACCGCTGGATGTACAAGTGACAGGATTGTGTCTACTGACAAAATTATCATTAAAAACTGAAGTGTCCTGTGATTAGCTAGCGCTCTGAGAAAACCTAGAACAACAGTGACATGAGCCGCGTTGTGTGATCTCAGTGTATAAGAAAAACAGTGCCGTTTTATGGAGAACCAACAATATCTATGATTGTTATTTTACGACAAGCGTGTTGAATGTTGCTCGATTAGTTCATTGTTAAGCTTGCTACCTTCACTTTGCCAATTCGGTCGAGTAGACTTTCTAAGTAAACATCGCACTATAAATAAAGGTGTTTTCATTCGTTCCATGATCCACTTACGACTTTCATAGCTTCGCTTCATTAATTGCACTTACTTCACACAAATCTATGAAAGAGAAACGCCGTTGACACCTCCGATCCCGAATAACGATCATGTTGCCTAATTTCTCTAGCACCCATATCTGTAACCTGCGGAAAATCCAGTTAGGGGGAAGGAGCCAACCCACAGTGGACAACCTCTTAGGGACTTCTTCTTCCTCCTATGCTTGGTCATCACCTGTCCAATTCTCATCTCACGTCAGTCGGCCAGAGCGTCGGTCGGAGGTTTTTCAGTGTAGTGAACTACCGGCTGTCATCATTTGCACATCGTCTAAATGAGCTTATATAATAGACTCCAGAACTAGCTCGTCACCCACTACCAAATATCCATTTGTTAATATCCTCACCACCAACGTGTTTATGCCAATTGGTTTTGCTTATCGACAGTAAAGTGTCAGCGGACGATCCACACTCTTTAGTCTAGGCAGCCACGTTTCACAACCGTAAATACAACAGTCCACACAGTTGCCTTGTATACCTGACTGATAATGCTAATGAAGATACCTCCCTTTTGCCGGTATAGTCACCGTCGGCCAGTGTCCTATCAGATAGAATATCTTCGGCACACATTATGGGTGCCGTAGTCAGTCCTCTATTATTTTGTCTGACGCAGTTTAAGGTATCGAAACTCATCTAATTTTCTGTAGTTGCAAATAAAATGCTAACAAATGGAGCAACTCGGTCAAAGAACAATTTAGTGCGTAGACTTTACTAACCTGTGGAAATTAGACAAACGCTTAGGAAGAACTGTGTGACAGTGAAAATCGGTTCACGGAGCAACCCCATCAATTGTATATTATCTGGACACGTTGATCTGTTGCAATCCACATGCTTATCCTGTGTTGTTAAATTCAAAGGCAAATACTTAACCTGGTTATTTCAGCTTGTCAGCTTGGTCGAACGATTGACTACCCGGTTGCCTACATGAATGACTGATTGGACGACTGACAAGCCGAATGAATGAACCTCAAAATGAACACGTCACTGAGATACTGATGAGGTGGATGATTGGCTGGCTGGTCAACTGATCAAATGAGTAAATCAGAAATGAGTAAACGATTAAATGGATATATGATCATTTAGCGTCCCATTACTACAGGGAACGATACTGGGGTCGATTTAATTAGTTCGGAATCAAAGGGTGTCTTTCCCAAGATATTGATGATGTGGTCTGTAATAGACAAGGACTGTCGTGTATCCATCAAACTATTACGAATGAGAACAACGCTTTGCAACTTTTTGATCGAACTTTTCATTTCTCATAAAAATCTGCAGAGTTACTACTTATGTTTTCTCTTCAACCTACCGTGAGGTTCCGCTGGATGGGCTCCCTCTCGGTAGCCGTTGACAAACCTAGCTCAAAAGCGCACTGTAATTGTGGGGGACTGTCAGGCAGGAAGTGCGAGCATTCCAACTCTCGGCGGGATACCCCAGCACAGGGGGAGGTGCGTTCAAAAACCCACAGTGAGCGGATGGAGAACGGCGTGGGCGACCGGATGAGTCATCGCTCGACCGGATCGGACCAGCGGGCGAGACGTGGCAGCCGAAATAGGATGGATGACCAAATTGAAGGCGTGATTATTCCAACACTCTCAGGAATATCTCGACACGGCTGTAGAGTACGTTTAAAGCCTACTTTAAATAGACGGAGGACAGCACGAGCGATCGGACAAGCCATTGCTCAACGAAATCTGATCAACGGACGAGGAATAGCAGCCAGAAAACCCCCGGATAGAAGGCGCCAATCACACACCTAAACCGGGTAGAAGTGCACACGACGCGTGAACGGAAACCGGGGCGTATTGTAGACTGGAATTGTGATTCAAAATCGCGGGCGCGCGTGTGGCATGGTAACTAGCATGTTGGGCAATACAGATTATGCTTTACTGGATGTCTTTTCGCTACAGAATGACGCGTGGGAACATTGAGCAGTCTTTGGAAGAAATTTTTACCCATTATTCATCCTAGTAATCGCCCTCTTTGTATGCCACTATCTGAAAGGATGACGCCATTATCTGCTGTACATTCTAAACGATTATCCTCCCCGAAACGGGGGGGGAGGAGTTTGATAAATGTGAAGCAAATGATTCCTCTTATCTGGCTTATTACAGCAGCCGATGCTGCAGCTGACTACCGTACGATGCGAGGTGGAGAGATGATGACCTGTTGTGGAGAAGTGAAGTGATTCACCATGGGGCTGTTCAGTGTAGGTCGGGTTCGTCAGCAGGGCTGAGAACCCTACAACTCACACAGTCAGTTGCTGTAAACTTTAAGTGAAATGACAATCAATCAGGCTCAGTGGCGTGAAAGTTGTTGTTTGACTGAGCTGTCTGTGAAGTAGCTGCAATTACTGAAAGCCGTAAGGGATTTTCCTAAGTGCTGAAGGCTTAGTTTCGCTGACAGCTTTATTACTTGTTTACAAGGTTCTAGTATTCCAGTAATGAATTTCTGAATACAGACTCAGCTATTTCACTAGTTGGATTTCTACCCCTTCCTTTCTTTTACTCTCTTTTTATACAAGGTGTGCTTTTTCTCTTTATAGTTTTGTGACAGTTAAGCGTCAGTGAGAACCGCTCATCTATTGCGGTTCATTATGAAGATGGTTAAGGTGTTCATTGTGTAGCGAAAAGACGTCCAATAAAGCACAATCTTTATTGTCCAGCTCGCTAGTTCACATGCTCCGCGCGCGCTCGCGTTTATGAGTCAACATTCCAGTCCACAACACCCCCAGGTTTCCGTTCACGCGTCGTGTGCACTTCTACCCGGTTTAGGCGTGTGATTGGCGCCTTCTACCCGGGGGTTTTCTGCCTGCTATTCCTCGGCCGTTGATCCGATTTCGTTAAGCGATAGCTTGTCCGATCGCTCGTGCTGTCCTCCGTCCATCAACCGTGGGCTTTGACCGTAATCCACAGCCGTGTTGAGATATTCCTGACAGTGTTGGAATAATCACACCTTCAATTTGGTCATTCATTCTATTTCGGCCGCCACGTCTCGCCCGTGGGTCCGATCCGGTCGAGCGATGACTCATTCGGTCGCCCACGCCGTTCTCCATCCGCTCACCGTGGGTGTTTGAACGCACCTCCCCCCTGCGTTGGGGTATTCCGCCGAGAGTTGGAATGCTCGTACTTCCTGCCTGACAATCCCCCACAATTGTGATCCAACCAAAACAGTGTAATGAGTTTGGCATTTTCACCTCCTGTGCACATTGAATCACGCTCATGTTATTGATGCTTAGTTATCGTATGAGGTGCTTGCTTCTGATCATTTACGGGCCAAATTTATTTACATCAGATCGAGATTTTATTGACTGAGTAACAGGTGGCCCGGGGCTTTTTTGTAGAATATATTGTTGTCTTATCTAAACCCGGAAAAATAGAATTCATTTGTCCCTCCAAGCTGCGAACAGCTGATATCCTGGAATCTAGTCACTGGAACGCTTGGATCAAAAAAGCACTTTTGTGTTCTTTGTGTTTTGTTTTGCGTGTTCTGAGAACTGCACAAAATAAATAATTTGCTACTGATATGGTAACAACATTGTCTGTCTTGACCTACAGCTCACCAAAAACCAATCCATCGATCGTCACCAATCCCAATATATGGCTTCTTCAATTCACCTGTTTCTAGTAATCCAACACCTCAGTATGCTGAACAAAGCTATCACCATGTGCAAAAGCCTATTCTATCACCAAGGGCGTTTCAACAAAACAGTTGAACTTTGCAAGCTTGAACTGGAAGCACCCGTAGTAGTTGGATGCACAAAACACAGGACCTCGAAACCTGAATCGCTAATTCTGCATCTGGCAGTGCACAAAGCCGCTTGGAAAAAGACCGCAAGTATGTTTTCAGAATGGAATACTTCCGACTTGATTGTGAAAATGTACCCCTTCAAGAAAGACTTGGTAAGTCTTAAGACTGATAAGCCGAATTGGCGTTATTATACACCACTTGTATAAGAATATAGTACCTGCATTAACGTGACTCCGTCCTGATGTTTTTGAAAGTCTTTGTTTGCATCACTGTTGTTATATCAGACTGCTTACTGTTGGTACACAGACGTTTCGTGGAACCGAACTGGAAAACAACCTGAAAGTCCAGGTGGCTCTTCAACACCTTCTGGTCCCTTACATTCTGGATGATTCCGTTAAAAAGGTAAACATCACTGACAATCTTCTATAATGTTTCAATATTGCCTACTCGATCTTTTAGGTAATTATTATTTCGGGTTCGTCACTAGTCCTGTTTCATCCTGAAGGTTACAAGTCAAGGGGCTGGGGAAACTCGTTCTTCCATCTGAAAGATTCTCTTTAATTGGCAGTCAAATATTTGGTCAAAAAAGCAAGGAACAACCGTGTCCAATGTGCTACTTATTTTATATGCAAATGTTTTCAATGCTTTCATGAGTATTTTGGACCGTACACAAATAGTTTCCATAGAGGTCTCCGTATAAACGTTCTCTTCCACTGCACTGCTAGCGTGGGAGTCCAAAAAATTTCGCAAATATACCGACGAAAAACTCTTGCCGCGTATAAGTAATAACGAACTTCTGACTGTCATCTACCGCACTTTAGGTTGTTCAGTCCTTTTTGCCGAGCAATTAGCTGAACAACCTGGGCATTATTCCCAATCAAAATTTATTGAACGTCGTGATAGAATACATTAGTCATGCATAATTCGAGGTGAGTGACACAATGAACATCCAATGAAAATATAACCATAGTTCACAACCCTGCTATGCTGAAGATGTACTGCGCTGACGCGCTCTTAATATGGGTAAAATCGTCTGAAAAGTCTAGCTGGCTGTAAAGACTGTGATCAGTTGTAAGTGAAGTACAATTTAAAATAACCCTTATTGTTTCCAGTCCACTGTTTGGGATGATAAATCATTGAGCATATAGGGATTTCACTATTGTGGTGCCTAGTTTTTCGACCAGCATAGTCTATACTCACTCACGGGGGACATCGGCGCATAAACTGCGACTAGGCTATAAGGATAAATCACTGTAATCAAATTGAAATAACTTCACTGATTCACACCTTCAAAATATATACGGCTACTTAATTATGTGGTGTAATGAAATCATCATTTCAACGTTTAATCCTCTGTGTAATATTTGGGGAACCTCAGTTCACCAGTCATTGGACTACTTGACAGCGGAAACGTAGAATGACCATGAACAATATAGGAGCTGCAGTTTGTATTACTGACTTGAACAGATCGTCCTGCTTTATTAAAACCCTGAATCAAAAATTCACAGAAGAGGAAGAATCGGAATGATGAGCGTGATTGTTACTGTTGTTTGATTAGGCAATTACTAATCAAGAAGGGGAATTGCTATGGTCGCAAGAAACCATGGATTTTCTTTTAATTGTGGCGCTATTGTATGTCTAGCATGTGTCTACAACTTTACATTGGCGATCCTAGTTTTCGTTTCTTTAGACGTTGCGCTTCCTTTCGCCCACAAGCTGAAATCGATCAGCCGGTGACTGTGGCCTCGTGGTCTAATAAACAAATGCTTGGGCTACAGTCTGCCACTTATTCACTGGTCACGGGTTCGATTCTGCGGCGTGCTTGGTGATCACTTGGTCAATTGTCTGCAAAGATCATAAGGTGTCCGCAAACATAGATCAGCTCGTCTGCTCTCCTTTCATCCTACCGGTGAGGTGCCAAGTCAACTGGGCAACATTATCAATCATTATGGTAGAGAAATATAAACGACCCTAACAACGAAGGTAAGAGTGAAGCAATAAGCATCATGCTTTGAAATGAGCACTATACCGCAGTACGCAAGCATTTATCACCCTGACTGAGTGCCACATGTGTCAGCAAAACTCACCATCAATGAGCAAACTTATGAACACAATGCACCGGATATAATGGGAACGTCAAAATCATACAAACCCTGATGTCAATTTTTGAAAATCTGCCCAATAAGCCTAGTAACCAACATATATTTCAGCCGAACGTGTGACTAACGAGAGCATGACTGAGGTGTAGGACAGTTTGCCAACTGCAGAAGCTATCCGATCTGCCAAAATCTGCTCAAGTAGATTGTATTAAGTAATAGCACTAAATATCATCTGTATACTATTATAATTTACGCTGGTTAATCTCCATAATCTCAGACGATTTTGTAATGAGGAAAAATGAAAAATTACAAACTCGATTCTTTTTAAAAAAAGAGTTTTCATACAAGCATATGTGGTAATTTCGTTTTTGGCTTTCTACAGGTGATTGTTCTAAATCCAAATCTTCTTTTCAATGAAAATATTGAAGAACTATGGGAACATTTCAATAGATTCACACCAAAACAGGTTAGTAACGTGCCGAAATTGTTTCAAAGTATTTAGCAATATGATTGACATATAAATACTTATATCCTCATTTCACTAAAGCAGCTGCCCTCATGCGTCGGAATTTATGACAATACGGTTAACTTGGACTTATTTCCGACATCTTAACTTCAAAGTTATCCAAGCCTGAAATTTGAACACATGACTGTGCAAAATTGTTTAATCTGATAGGATTGAGATTGTAGGTTATATAGATATGTTGTGGTAAGTCATAGAAACAGTGTATCAGCATACCAGTTCAACCTTAGGGATCTCGATGTATCTTATCGCATACTATCTTTCAAGTCTAATCGGAACTTTTGTTAGGTCAGGTGAGTAAATTGTTAGCTCTCATTTCTTTCGTGCAGAAGATTTATACTCTGTTTTGACCGAAGTGTGCACACAGTTTTGGTTTCTATATTTTCTCGGTTACAGGCTATTGGCGCAGTTTGCGAACAGGCAGAGGAATGTCCTGATTGCTGCCCAAGAGGTCAGCAAACCTTCCCGGTGAGGAAATTCTTTCAATTTTAGCGATCTCTTAAAAGGACAGGCCTGACTAGTTTTCACTCTGTGAGAAACACTGCTAGTGGAAGGGATGGCGTTACTGTCAACAATGATGACGTCTATGCTGGTGATGTTTATCACGAGGATATTAAATACCGGTGTATTGATGGCAATAATTATGATCTGTTTCAGATCGGCTCTCAGTCGATAGTACCTACACTTCGTGTGTCTGTACAATATAAAATAACCCCGCCTATAACTGTATTGTGCGAACCGGAAAGTTGTTCTCGGTCACTACTACTGTTTGTTTCTGAACAAACGCTAATCTACTCACAAAACAAGGATAGATTTTAACAAGGCTGACTTGTTTACATATTTTCATAGATGCGTCTTCCACCAAGTAGGCGAATGGAGACGATAGAAGAGGTATCAGCTGGTCGATTTTACTGGTCTGGTTTTTATTTCAATGCAAATCCGGTGGCCTAAGCCGCACGGGAGCCACCTGACAGATAATTTCCTACTCTAGCTTCAAACGTTGTTTTTTGGTCTACGAAGTGCTGTAGAACACTTTGGTGTTGTATATTCGAGGTTTTTACTATGGATACAAACAATTTTTTTCTTTACCCTTGGTTGTTTAGCAACTATGAATCGTCTTGTTCACAGTGGTTGAAGGTGATAATCGTCGCATAGCCGCTGAACACCCACACACTAATTCGCGCGACAGAAACACATGTTCGAAGTGCGCTATTGAGGTATTTTTACAGTTTGTCATCGAAAATAGGGTGACTTCACCATATAATAACCTCGGAAAACGAATTGAGCATATTTTGGTGTACAGTCAAGCGCACAAATGTGTCTGTTCTCCTTGAAACAACTATTCTTTGCGAGGACCGTAATTTCGGCCATGGTCCTCATAAGAAAAACGTTTCCTTTTGAAAAAAATTGACCAAGACTTTTGTACAGAATACCGCGACTGCTATCGCATACAAGTACTGTGTAGGTTACATAAGTCTACCACTTATCCGTAAACGCTCATTCGTTCTAATAATAACGTGATTTTTTCAGTTATATGGAATCAATGCGGGCTTAATGCTTCTTCACCTATCCAAGTTACGACGAATTAATTGGCGCCACTTATTCAAAACGGAATTCGACGAAGAGCAGTATCTGCGTGAAGAGCCGGGTGATTTAAATCAGGTTTGTCTTGTATAGCAGCAGTTCTTGCTCTACACGCCTGTTTGTATCACGTGCAAAATTCCAGAGATAGACAGTGTCAGTACTAAGGTGGCTAACAGAACGCTACTGGAAATTGAAGCAAACCTAACATATGTATCCGATCAAGAATTATGTTAGGATTTAACTTGTTAAAAGGTTCTTTTTGCAAGTATGCCCGTAGTTTTTTTGATTTGTTGCTAAAAATTGCAGTTATAAACCACATACACGGTGATAGATATTATACCCTTATTATCAATGGCTACGACTGTTGATCACGTTGGTCAATGCATCTATCCGATGAAAGTCATTGTCTGTTAGGCATAATCGATTTAGTCTAGAAAGACCAGCATCTGTCAAGTCTGGTGCAGACTTCTCCATACCATTGTTGTTAGGTTTGCACTGTGTTGTTTTAGCAGTCGCACTTACTTGGTAGAAACTAAGCGTAACATGCTGAACGTCGGACGGATATGTACGAATCCGTAGCTAAGCCACAATATATAGCTGTCATTTTGGTCTGCATTCACCATTATGAAGGAATCCTGTGATTACGTGCATAATGCCATCACCAAGCACAGACGATGTTCCGCGGATAACTGCTGTCAAAAATAGACATTTGTTAGAAACCATCAGCTCAAAGCGAGTAAATTTTTCATTCATCTATTAAAAGTGGGATAAATTTAGCACCACTATCAAAATTGCTCCCTGTATTTAACTTCTGGCCGGCCTTGAATATTGTGTAAGTATACATCTTTCGCAACATTACACTCATTCACGAAAAACTCTTCAGATAAGCAATCGTTTGAAAGATATTTTAGCGAAAATCCTTTGCTTGATAGTTCGGGCTTGCTTTGGGTTGGCTTATCAAGGTCAGCGACAAAGATCAGCCACACCAAAGTCTTTCACTAATAGTTCATCTATCCAGAAAAATGGACCAGAGGTCCTAGCGGAATCCTTAGGGTTATTCGAGCTGAATCAAATGAAAATGGTAGTTCTGGCATTTGTGATACTTCTCCGACTCACTACAGCTGGGGAAACAGAATAAGCGTGGTTTAGCCTGGGACTCAATTATTAAATTAAGTTATGGAAAAGCTTCACATGCTGCTGCCCAATTATAGTCATTTTTTTCTTTTATAAAGGCACGTTTTATTCAGTGGATCGGTCTACGCATTTAGAGTACCTTAAGCACAAAGTTGTACCTACGGAGTATGTGGACTACTATCGGCCTTTGCTTCACATACTGCAGCTCGGGTAAGAGTCTACAATCAGTTGTCTGGGGGTTCAGCATCACAAAAGAATGGAGAAGGTGTGCGGCATCCACAAGATGTCGGCATGGATTCACTGACTTGTGGAAGTCTCACTGTTCTCGGTTACGCTGGTGACAAAATGTTGTTGCTTGACAATTTCCCCAAAGCACACAGTGGGTGACGCCATTCAGTACTCTGTTAGGCGTTTAGGAATGGGCCTTAAGGCTTCACAGTGCAAACAGCTTCTGCAGGAATGTTAGAACTACGTAGATTTAATGTTGGATAATAAAGTTATGGAGTATTTTGGCAGATTTGTATACTTAAGAATAATTATAAACATCGGCAGAAATTCACAGAATGAAACATAATCCGGTGTTTTTCAGCGTCAGTGCAGTATTTGATAACTTAAGATGCCCTTGGCTTCTGGCAGGCACCTTTTCGAAGTCTCAGGGTAGTGTATACAGTGCAACTGTAAAGGCTGTGCCACGTTGTAGTTAAGAAACTTGGTTGTTCGGGATAGACGTGTGCTGTCTTTCCGTTTGTGGCCATCGATGCTTGAGCTTGATCGCTCGCACTAAGTGGCATTAACGGTAAATTAAGTAAAGAGTTAGGAAGCGAGTATTGTCCTGAGTATCGGTCGAATATTTCTCCACAATCTCTGGATGTGTGCATGCTTAGATGTTTAGTCAATGTACAAAGGATATCAGCTGGTAATCTACCACACCAAACACGCTCTGACGGATGCAATAGTCGTGTAGGTTCAAGTTCGAGGTGAACAAATGATAACGTGAAATAGAGCAAACGAAGTCATTTGCCGGGAGGTTATCGACCGCAGTTCCGGTCCGTCTCCTGGGCTGAGGATCTCTCTACTCACAAAGTCAGTGACTGCAGACGTTAGGTTAGATGGTGGCTAATGAAGCTCATTGTCGTAAATGGTACCGTTGTTTGGCCAGGTTGGCTGCAAGGTTGCTCTTCTTCATAACGCTGGGCAAAGAATGTCGTAAGGATTAGCTTGCTGATGTTTCATTTCATTCTTCTACAGCTCGGTTGTTTTATTTGCCAGCCGCAAGCAGTTCGGTGTTGCATTTTCGAGTTTAGACGGATGGTTCCTTGGACACTTTCCGTTCCTTTTTTTTCTATCGCCTCTTCGTATTGCTTGCACCGTTATTCATGTGTACGAAAGTTAAGCATCAGTGCAAGTCGTAAATTATTATTATATTTGACGATTTTACCTGTGGTTACCTCTCGGTATCATCCGTTCGTTCACACAGTCGTTCCGAATAATCCAACGTATTCATATAAGTGCTATAAGGTCAAAAACACTGATTATTGCGTGAACAGTCAACTCGTGATTGAATATGATCGGTTGCATTGCATTAACACTATGCCTGAGGCGGCTGTTAAGCCTAAGCAAGAGCTCGTTCAATAAAGCCTTTTATCCGTATAATTTGGCTACATACTCAGAAAAGATGACTTTGTTCGTCATCAACACCGGTGAGGTGTTTTTTCTCTAAAGGCGGATCACACTGTGCTCACATTTTATAACAAAAATCTTGTATCAGAGCACGTAGTGGGTTGAAGTTCCAATTTTTCAAAATGCAGAAGTTATTTACTTCAGGAGTTGAGCTTGATCCATTAAGTTTCCGTGTGAAGTTCATTTTGAAGGACCAGCGCCATATTTTTGCGCGGTTTCCGCTTAAATTTATGGGAATCAGTTTGAATTAAGGTGAATACCTTTGTATTTGTCTTTCAGGGAATTCTGAATTTACTTCTTAGCAAACGTGTCCCTATGCTCTACCAGCTGCCATGTGAATGGAATGTACAAGCTAGGAACAGCGGAGGTGTGAAAGCTTGCCCAGTTTACTGGAATGATCAAAGTTTGGACAAAACAGAATGTGGTTTCATGGAGCGAAGTGAGAAACCATCTTATGTGAATAACACGTTGGAAAAGAAAAACAGCCCTGAAGAGAGAAATTCTGAAATGGTTCGCGTAGTCCAATATGATATTCTCAAGAAAGACGATTTTACGATTGAAGATGAAGAAGACGGGGACAAGTTGCAACCAATTAAATGTGAGTTACCTTGGCATCAAACAACCAAATTCGCGATGTTTACCTCACGTATGTGGTATCTTAGCAAACATAAGATAACAATTTAACTGCTGTTTCCATTTCGGTCAAAAACAATCCATCAAAGGTTTGGTCCAACTTCCCATTCTCATTCTTTACGATGCACTTTGAATGTAATGCGCGACTGAAGTGAACGTCAGTACAACTGACAAAATACAGGTCAATTATTGTTCAGCAAGGAGTTATACGAAGTCGCCGGTTTAGTGGCTCAGCAGTAACGCGCCTGGCTTTTCGCGTTAGCTGTTTGCTTCGTCCCGCATCAGCAATCTATAAGTAGTGTAGTCCACCTGACAGATTTTCCAAAACTGTAGTTGATTCGCGTGAATGAGCAGATGGGTCGAAATAATGAGCAGTTAGTGAGAGGTCTGTAGTCAACACTGAGGTTAGTGGATTTCAAAGTTGTGTGCTTAAATAATCTCAAAGCGGCACATTGGGATTCCTGGGTAAACACAGCATAAGTATGTATTACAAAGGTTGTCATGGTTACCCATGCATCCCACTTTATAAATATATACAGGAGTGTGTACACGTAATAAGTTGCGGTGACGAGAAACAAGCGGGTGATGTGTTTTCAGATGTGGGCATCCTTCTGCTGACCTACTGAACTTAGACATATAGTTCAGGACGCACGTTTTATTTCTTTTCGTCATTGCTATCTAACCTAACCTTTAGGCTGTTTTACAAGCTAACAATGTATCAGATGCCGCTTTTGATGAGGGGGAATGTGACCATTTTACATGAATAAGTAGACACGACAAACCATTTGGAAACTCCTGAGGCAAAACTAAGTAATTGTCACTTTTATTGAATATGCGTGTAACGTGAATTTCTGTCGTCGTAGTGGTGAATCGCGCTGGAAATCTTTGTTCATTTTTGTCGATCCGAATGGCAAAGCGAGATATCATGACAGCAGTACCGTCCTGTAGCATCCGCTCCTACTGTTGCCGCACCTCACCTGTCTGTTTGACCGTGCACGTGTTCCAATCCGTCTCTCTCTAACTCCGAAGGATCTTATCGTTTTATCTACATGATCGATGGGATGACTGTCTTATCTATCTCATCGTTAATGTAATGCCATTCTCGTGTCCGATAAAGCTTAGTGTTCTTGCCGTCACATGTTGCCATTCTACTATGGTTGACTATGTGTAAGGACTCGCAGTTTGATGAGTATCCAAAATTGAAGTTTGAAAGAATTACTGACAAAGTCAACTAGATGCTGTCATCGTGCAAATGACCTTCGATTTTTCGGATTCCCTTTAAAATGTGACCTCGAGTTGAAGTTACCAATAGTTTCATATATTTTTTCAAATCATTCTACTTTCCAGTGGGTCCATTGCGCTATAAGTTCCATGTGAATTACCGGTATTTTCAACAGTTGCCATTGAAGTGCTTTGTGAATCAAAGACAACAAACTTCTCTAATCGGATCAAACTGATAACATATTCATGAAACAATCTCAAAAAACGGATGCAATGCATTGTGCGCATTCCCAGATATGAAACCAAGATATTACCATTTCCGTTTACCCTTTTCAAAGCGGTACTAAAGAATGAACGAGCTACCCGCTGATTTTGGATTTACTTGAGACACTGTTTCATTTGCACGTGTTCAAGAAGTGATGCTTCTGAAACCGCGTGATAAAACAAATTTCTGTTCACATGTGTGATCACGTTCCTGTGGTGTACGTTCACGATGTACACTTACAAAAATCAGTTTGGTTTAAAAGGTTTAGATTTGTTCTTTTCAAACGGGTTAAGTGAACCAATCACGAGATTGAGATGGATGGGAGTGGATTAATATATTGCTAGTACTGATGAATTCGAAAAATGCGTTGTGCAACATTTTCGTGTTTTAGCAACGTAGTTTTTGATCTTCCTCATCCAAAGTGAAATAATGGAAGGCAGAACAATGAAGAGTAGATAAAAAATCTCATTCATTTCGTTAAAGTGACTGTGTTCCATAGACCACATCTCTGAAGTTCGCAGACCATAAGAAGTTATATGGTGTCAGTTACTTCCCTGAAATTGACCGAACAAACGACAACAACACTCTTTCTTCACATGAACATTAGAATCAATAACGTCTGATATGTTGACTCTCTTACTTGTAGAATTCGGCCAATGGTGAAACTTCTCTCGTAGATCCCATTGTGTACACCAGTAGTTAAATATGCGCTTTCGGTAGTATAACACATAAGGACTTAGGGTCGATTTGCTTTTGAAGGCCGAAACAACTCGTCGATTATATTTTATCACATTACAGAATCCTTGTCGATTTCACTTGAACCTACATTAATTACGGTGCCAAAAGAGGCTCACTGTGATCGAAAACCCAACGCTGCAAAACTTAGAGATACACGGTTAACGAATAATGAGTGCCAAACATTAGTGAGTCACGTACGCAAAGTAGTTTTCAAAACAAACAGTGAAAGAAGTGGCTAAAATGTAAAGATGGACTCAGTGGAATGTGTCCTGTGCTGGGCTACTGAAACAGGAAGACCAGAACATCGATAGACCGAGCGGTACGTAAGAAAAAAGAGCGCTTTTGTGGAGCAGCAACATTATGCATGTTTGCTGCTAAGCAATAAGCGTCTTGCTTTTCGCGTGGCCAGTTGGTTGATATATTCCGTTACCTTACATCAAGCAACTCGGTTGTTTGAAGCGGCCATTTACTCGAACAACTTGTTTTAATCTCTACTTTTAACAAACAAATTCGGCGCAGCAGCTGACCACCGTTTTTGACTGATCGACACCAGCCGACCACAATTCCATCTGCAGCAACTTGTACCCGAAACTGGATTGACAGAAACTCCTTCATTCAAAAACCGCCCCAGTCCAATTGCGCTACATATTTTCGTTTTATTAAGTTTTCCAGCTCTTCCTTCTTGATGGACTGCATCACGGGGCTTTCTTTCAGGCGAAGTCCGTTGTTTCAAACTCTCACAGCTGCTTCTCTTTACAACCATGCCCACGCAATCTTGTGACCTACGTCCACACTCTCTGACCAGCACACCCCGTTTTCATTTTCTCGTTTTCTCATGGATGCATTAGACTTCGACTCTTGATTTAAGACTTGTAATTTTCCGGGCCCCTCGATCACAGTACATTCCTTGTTGCACTTTGCTTTGTTGTAGGCTTTTCTGGAAATATGACTGGTCTAATATGTCATAGCGTAACAGTTTGGATGCCTTCGTTCAAGCATTCGCTGCATCGCCCTGTACCTAGTGGTTGTATCCGACATGTTTTCCATTCCAGAAGCATCGAATACTGATCTTTCCTTGACAGCTGAGCAATCTGTAGACATTTCTTAGACCACCAGGAAACTGTTTCTGTTCAAACATATTGCATTCTCTCTCAGTTGATAAGCTGCCTCACTATTTGTTCACGATAAATTATCTTGGCTTGTATCATAGGTCTCCCTTTTCGACAGAATTCACTCTCCCAAGCGCATAGGATCTCTTCTTTTCACTATCACGCCAGCATCAACTTCATATGATATGTGCCCACGACGCTTCGTCATCACACCACGTGTCCACTGCCTCGGGTTTTCAGGGATACACCGAACCCTCAACTTGTCTCTTGATTTAAGCCTTGTGGGTTTTCAGGCTTCGTGATCAGAGTACATTTTGCTTCGCATTCTCCGTCGTTGGAAGTTCTCTTGAACATTTCGTTCATTCACCTGTCGTCGGCAATTTTGTTTAAGTTCTTCGTACAAACATCCGCTGCATTGCACCGAATCGGATAGTCTCATTCGGCATGTTTCTTCTTTGTAGAAGTATTGGATGGAAATGTTATCTTGATTCGTGCACAATCTGTAGCAGTCGTTTTGACAACCCTAACTGCAGCTTCGGCCTTTCTGTTTGACTGGCTGTGGCACGCACTACTTTTTCGATGCTCAAACCTCCATTTATCTGCAAATGTCCAGAATTCTGAACACACAAACGGGGGTTCATTATCACATAAACTGTCCCACGTAAACCTTAGCGAGCGAATTAGGCAAGCAATTAGCTGACGACTGCATATCCAATGCTGCGTAGCTAGTCGAACCGACCATATTTACGTCTGCAGCAGCTCTTGCATGAATTCTGATTGGATGAACCTTCTCCAGTCATAAGGCCGCTCTAGTTCAATCTCATTACAGAACTACAAACTAGTCAATTTGCACGGAACTCTTGGAGAGGTATATCCATAAGTTGCCAATGTCACGTTCAACGATACTCTGTCTGAAATACTTTTTCAGGACCTACGTTCGGTCACTGAAGTCAAAAGCTTGATCAGCCGGAGATTGCAGTTCATTTGTGAAATGTTTACAACAAAGTGGTCCGGATGTTTCTCCCATGTAGTGGTAATCTTCAGCTATTTACCTTTGACGCGGCCAGCGGGTGTTATGTCTATCAACAGTCTATTATATCTCACAAGAGTCCGATCATTTTCGAGTATTCAGAAGCTCTTAGATTTTTGCTTACACCCGATGCTGTCGGTATTTTGAATGTAAACAAAACCATTTATATCAGTCAGAGGCTGTCCAAGCTTTCAGGTGGTACTAAGCCAAGAAGGGTGTAGAATGAGGGACAAAATAGAGTTAACTAAACGTTGGTTAAGTAATTTCTGAAAACGGTTATTGTAGAAGGTTTATTTCACATGCCATTTATCTGACCGAAATAAACAACTTCTATGTATCATATCCCGTTGGTATATTCTTCCCAAGCGCCATACTACCAGACGTACATGAAGACAGACACTTTATACTCACAACTTACCATATAAAGCAACTGGCAGATGGTCTAAATGCTGAGGTTTATACGAGTGAACTTATGTTCACACAAGCCGCACAAAACTCTAGAATCTGCCAACAGTGTGTGTAATAATATCACAAAATACTAGCATGCAACCCTCGATATGTATGAATATTTCTTTGGTACAGATAATGAACTTGTTATGCGTCCATTCGGTATAATCGGAAAGCCCAACTGGTTCACATAACTAGCGTCCTAAAAGCCTGCTTCTACAACGAACTTTATGTGTTCACTTTACATTTAACCTCGAAATGTATTGACAATCCGAACTCACGTAGTCATAGCCCCTAGATCAGTTGCTGTCAAGTATTAGTCTACTATTCGAAGTATTTAAGTACGTTGCCTACACGTTGATGCTACGTGTATTAATACGTGTTTTCTCAGTTGTATTGATTGAAACAATAACTTCTTGTAGATAATCTGTGGTTCTGTTGAACTAGACTTTGTGAAGGAAAAAGAATGTTCAAACGCGATAGCCACTATATCAGTTGCACTGTGTAACCCCTCCTGGAGGTCAGAAATGTTCCAGTTGCACTCAGTTGTCCATCATTTTACCTTCATAAGTGATCCATTAAATGATCAATGGACTGTTTCGGCGAGGTTTATCGTTTGCCTAACAGTGGGATCAACCAACGCTTCCACTGAGTATGGAAGGTGTGTAACTGGCAGCTGGTTTAGGAAATTTGTCTATTCGAATGAAATCATATTTTATTTAACCAGGGCTCAGAACGTTTACAGTTAGGTCAATTCTGAAGTGGCGAAGCTACCAAACCACTTTTTTACAGTAAAAATGTAATACTCAACAGTGGTATTAGTGGATTACAGCCAAAACTACCTAAAAATCATGTTGAGGTGGTCAATCTCTGAAATCATTTGGTGGATCATGTGCGAGATAGTGGAGACGGTGGACAACCGCTTTCAAACGTGACACTTTGCACTCTGAAAATGAGTTCATAGTGTAATTCGCAGTATTTCTTGAGTCCCAGCAACCTGTTTCCATCGCTGATTCAAATCTGGTTAAATCTCAAACATATTTCGGCCTCCCGCATATAAGGCATTTGTTGTTATAAGATTACCGCAACGTCATTCATCTGTTAATGTTGTATACACGTCAACCTCCTCAAAAAAAACAATCAAACAACGCGTCCCATTTTCTTAGCAACCAATTAATCGAACGTCACATGAAACATCCTGTAAATCAGTGTATATTAGACAAACAGGTACAGTTCAATTCACCAGTTCCGTGATTTTGTAAACCTGAACGCAAACAAGTTCAAAACCCTAAAATTATAGCAAGAAAAGTATGTTCAGTCATTTCGTTAGAGTAAGAAGTAAAATCGCTAAGAAACACATTCGGAGAATTGACCACTCAAAGAAACTTACTCATTTGAAGATGATTGTAAAATGTCCGCATCAGGTATTTTGCAGCATTAAAAAAACAGGGTTTATGCTGCTTCTGTTTGTAAGAGATAATGCAACACATCTTCAAATCGCTTAGACACAGCGTTACATGTGTGAGACTGGTTCACTATAATGCCAGTGTTCAGACAGAACCAGAGTGACAAGCTGTCGGTCGACGATCAATCCTTGATCCCGCATTTGTTCCTATGCTGTCGTACAACGTGTTCTTCATTAAACTAGACGCTGGTAAAAAAGGTCAAATAACATAACCCAACATGCATTGTAACCGGCCTTCAAACACTAAGTAATAACGTCGATGTTGTACATCTCGCCTGCGCCAATCACCAAACGAATGCAAAGCAAACAACTAATTAGAAGTAGCGTGCCAGTAAATTTTGTCGAACGCTGAATCAGTCACAAACACAGTGTACACCACAGTCTGTGCTCCTACAAGAGATTTTTTCAGTATCTGTAGCCCCGATGGACACAGTTTTATTACACCCACTTTAGTTATACACAACCAATCGACCATGGACATTTACCATAATGTTGAGTCTACACCTGGTCAATATCTACCAGATAATTGAGAGTCTAGCGCTTTTCCACAAAGATGCATGTTAACGGACAGGTCATAAATATTGCAATCTTTCCCGTGACACGTTTTGATGGAACTGTGTCGAGTTGTGAGTTACCAGAAATGAACGCATATCACCTGGTTACCATTATCCCAGTAGGGACATTTCGATGTTACAGTAAAACGTAATCTGATTCCAGCCAATGGCCTTTCGTTTAAAGTAACAACCCTTAACTGACTCCATACCTTAAATCCAATGATCATAACACCGTTGACTTTCCAGGCTAGTGATAGCATTGAATATTATTCCACGGGATGAAAAGTGGATGAAAATCCATGTACATTAAATACGCCAGAAGGTGACTGAGAGTAAAAGTTGTCGAAGACAGTATCGAGTGGAAATTAAACTATAGTTTCCGAGGTGCAGTCTTCTGACATCAAACTGTCGAAGGTAAATGGACTAGACGGTATTTTGGGAAGTCGTGGGAGCGTGAATTCAGGGACCGTCGTTTGAAGTTTGCGGACAACGACTGGTACAAAGTTGATACGACCTGGTTTTATAGTCGAGAAGTTTCCATTCGAATAAACGTTTTGACTAGTCCCCATTGAGAAGTCGAATTAGTTTGAGTTCCTCTTTTGTCTGAGCAAGACCAGATAAGTATTTGCACTCAGGCCCTCGAAATTGTGAGGGTATTGTGTTTTCCGAAAGCCTAACCATCTAATGATGGAAATGATAGAGTTACTTGGTCCGAAGAGTAAAGTCAAATTGAACGTTTGTTCAAAGTTTCCAATCGAATTGATCAATGTGGAAATATCAGCAGTATTTTAAAAACGCTGGACGACAACCTAACTCCATTTTATCTGATAAGTAGTCTTTAAGTGAGATAAAACCCAACTCATCTGAAACCAAATTGAAATCAGTAAGTACGATCGTTGTAGTTCGGCTTTGTAATTTTTTTAGACTGCATTAAAATCAAAAACGTAGGCGTAAAATTTCATTTACCTGACAGACTTTATTGGAAAACTTCATATTACCCGATAGACAAATGATAGACAAATGTGACTTCCATTACTTAATTACTCATAATGTAACTGTTGTGCGTTCTTAATAAATTTTGCACACAAATTAACAACTAGCAGCTTGAGCGAATGCATTACCAATTTTCTGGAGATTTCATGAGGAGTTCGTTGTTTATAGAGCCAACAAAAACTGTACCCTCCCAGTGAGCATAATTTTTCTACGGGTAAGCTGCTGCAATTTATGAAGCCTGGGGGAAAGACATTTAATCGCAGATGGATCGGTTTGAGACGAGGCAACATTTTCCATGTACAAACTTTGCTTGACAAACGGGACCAGGATTTTCTATTTCGCATGGACTTTTGTGCACACACATTACAGTAAACCATCAAAAAGGCATCTTTTCTACTGACTTCGTCAACCAGTAGTGTGATTCTTGTCTGACCGTAAACACGAACGTCTGAGATATGAACCCCGCACTCTAGAACCAGAAGAAAGTCCTCCACTGGTAAACCGCAATAGAAAAATCAAGTTTGTTTGCTTCATTTGAAGGACGGTAGCTTCTGTCACATTTGCTCAAAAAAAAAACAGAAGAGCTATTGCATGGAAACTTACTCATGGTACCGATTTTATGTGGTGTTTTAGATCGAAAAACTTATGTAACACCTTAATCAAACCAATCGGAAGACCTTGCAAAATGTTTAACTTCAAGGACTGCAGAACTCAGAAAGATCATGATGTCTTCAGATGACATAAACCGGATTGAACGAATTACGTCAAACATAGTTAGCATTTCAATGACTAATCGCTATGATCAAAAGTCAAAACGTGGCAAAAAGGCTCGTTTTCGGTGTATTATCTTCAGGCCAAATACAAAACACAATGTTATCATTAGATGGGTGCTCGCTGTTCACGAGCGTACCACTTAGAGAGACAATCTATTAAATGATTGACTACATCCGCTCGAATGATATGCAATTCGGAATGCCCGATGAGCAACTCAAAGACCTATTGTTAGTCTGCACGCAGAACATCCATTTTCAGTTTGATGAGAAAATTTATCGTCAGAAGAATGGGGTCGCAATGGGATCACCGCTAGGTCCTTTGCTGGCTGACATTTTCATGGGCATGATTGAACAGACAAGGTTAGCAGGATTGATAGATCAGTGTGTGCTGTATACACGTTATGTAGATGATATTTTCTGTATCGTCAACAGCAACACTTATACCGACTGCCTGTTATCACTAGCCAACTCAGCTCACAAGAAACTGCATTTCACTATGAAAATAGGATAAGATGGATAACTGGCTTTCCTCGATGTTGCACTGTTGAAATATCCAGTTGGATCGATTCAACGAGGCATGCATGGGAAGCAGACGCGGAATGGACAACATGCCCATTTTCACAGCTTTGTTTCGATGAAACAGAAACGGAACCTGGTACGCTGTTTAACAAGTCGAATTTATAAAGTCTGTACTGAGGACACGCTAGACAGTGAGCTGAAGCTCTTATGTGAAACGTTTCGCGTTAACGGATATCCAACCAAATTCCTAACTCGAAACATGCAACGAAGGGAATCGCAAGACCGTGAGTTTTCTGTAGAGCGGAAAGCCGTCTATATGAATTTACCTTACAAGGGCGAAGTATCAAGTGTATCGCTGACCAGAAGGCTCGACACGACCCTGATGAGAACGTTGCATGTAGCACTAATGAGACTAACGTTCTCATCTAAGCCAGCTGTAAGCCTTCAATTCAAAGATGCAGTGCCCAGTAGTGCTACCTCGTTTTGTATCCACTCATTCGCTTGTTCCTGTGGAGCAGGTTACTTTGGTCGCACGACAAGGTGCTTGTCGGAGAGAATACGCAAGCACCATCCAGCTTAGCTGACAACCGAACAACAACGAAATATTTCCAACGCAATTTTGACCCACCTAGTTGATACCGGCCACAGTCAATGCGGATGTCGCATTCAAGCCGATCTACTGTGTCACACATGTTCATACCAGAGGTGTGAAATGTCGCATCTTGGTTGCCGCGCAGGCGATCGGAATCCGGCTGCGAAACCCTAATCTATGTGCGCAGAAGTCTTCTGTTCAAGCGCTGAAGTTACCATGGCCTGCCGTCGTTGGAACACTTGACACAGCACCACAGTAATCATGTCCGTAATCCCAACATGACATTAGATTCACACTGTATTAAACCTCACAAAACCCTGACTTGACAACTAATTTCATAATTATTGTGTTGTATTTGGCCTGAAGATAATGCACCGAAAACGAGCTTGTTCGCCACATTTTGACTCTTGATGAAATATCCAGATATATTTGAAAAGCTTAGGTAATCGCTTTGAATTCACTATCACATAAGTGATCGATTGCCCAGTATAAAACAATCAATGTTTTCATAAAAACTTACACGCGGTTGTGACTAAATTTGCACCGAACAACGTTATGTCTGCAAGTTCATAGCTTACAGTTGGTGTGTTACCGACTCCAGATAAAAATTTAACCTTTACGCTTCTTCAGCGGAGCACATTTGCGCACAAATCTCATCTCATAGATAGAAAACAAGTCTGTAATTCAAAGTTTGACATATTTAAAACTGTTCTGATGTTTTTTGTTTCCACTATGCGATGGAATTATATTGTGGTGTACTTGTGCAACTCCAGTCAAACAAAAAATATTGTAGTTCTCAACCATGCAAAACGGTTGAATAACGTTAGCAAGTCTGTGTTGACACTCGGTGAAATGATAAAGATTAATTCAGATTAAAGTGCGTCCATAATTGTACGAAGAAAACATCGTCAAATGAAATAGAAATTACATTACAAAACGAACAAAGTAAAGACTTAGAAGTTGTTCTAAACAAAACAGTCAATTGGAAGCTGTCGAAATTTGTGATAGGCTTCATAATATTGATTGCGCAGCTGAGATACTGAAAAAGAGCATAGGAGAATTTATTGAGAAACCTCGTCATTTCGACTGGAATATTTGGAGCAATTATCCACAGTTTGAGACAAACATTTTGCTAATCAAAAATGTAATAACTCATCGTACGCACGATTCTAATGAAATTCATTCAAATATGCATGAACTTAATGTTCAACGTGAATCAAATTATTTCTTAATATAGTCAATGTTTTATATCCACTGAAAGTAAACAAGGGGAGGATAAACAGGTGTTTTAAACTTTCAAACACTGTAAGATCCAACATGACTTTCTTCATAATGTTACCGTTTCCATGTGATTGCAACAATTTTGTCCAGCGCAATGTCCAAAAAAGCAACCGGAGGCCTTACATGGTTTTGTTTCAAATAATGTGTTTATTTTTATTGTTAGGATTTCACTATTGATTCATTTCAAAGCAAATGATGGTATCTGTCATTTCCCGTCTGAGACACTGAAGAAACGATATATTCAAGCTTCATGCAACTGATTGAAACATGAGGTGGTACAATGTTGACTCAAATGCCTCAGAATCTGTCATCTAACAGATAACGTACTAATATTCAAATCATGTGAATAAGCTACTTCAAACATCTTGTTGCTAAGTTTACGGTTAGTAACCTTGCAACGTATTGCCTACATTTATGATCTACTAAGCGACGTAAACCTCTATAATTGGGTCATAGTCATGTAACTTATAATATCACCTTGGTGATTTTGACGTTATTCTGTACTCAATAGCTTGTCTACTTATCGGTTATTTTGAACAGCAATATACATATCTCCGTTCAAAGAAAGAACAAACGGTGACACCAAAATTAAGCAACAGAGATATAAAAAACGTTGAATTTGAAAACAATCTATCTGTCAAATGTGAGACGTTGCATGGTTAGCGACATTGGACAGTTGACAAGTCCTCTCGCAAGAATAACAGGCGTTAATGGGTCGGTCATCAAATGAAAAGTTATATTTGGTGTATATACTGAACGGCTTTAGGATGTAAAATAATATACATGAGAAATAATAAAAGAAGATAGACGAAAGATCAGTCTCACGAAGTCAAAAGCTCTTCAGGGCACAAAAGTGCTATCACAGTCAAGGCTCACGCATCGGGGCAGAAAAATGTCCTTCGTAGTGAGACAGCTGTCAGATAGGTGGCAACACTTAACGCCAGGTTCCTCGCATAAGTGCGTCCTAGGTTTTTAGGGAACCTAGAACAGTCAGTAGACATACATCCATGGCTGTGTTGGAGGGCAGCCCCAGTTGAAGAACAGCGTTACTCGATGAAGGAAATATAATACCACGAAAAGAGATTATCACAGGTGATTGAGAAACAGAGTTCACATCATAGCGCCCAAAGTATGGAGGACTGGCTGATTAGCGGCATTATGAGAGTCGGTCCCGCACTTCGCAATCTTGTTTGTCCAGCCTAATTGGCTTCGGTACTCATCCACCATACTGAGGTTAAGCACCACAGCAGCGTCGTCACGACTCACGATCACATCGGGTTTGATAAACGAACTCGTCGTTGGTACTCGCAACTCCTCAAAGATTGCACAGCCCAATTTGCGCAGTCGCTTCGCCAGGTCTTCGGCCAATCGGTTGTGTCGAGCACAACGCACGTCATGGGTGATCCAGCATGACTGTAGAATATGAGCATATCTCTCCGGTTGACCGCAGTTGTCACGGCAATGAACTAAGTGGTCATTTTGGCCACCTCGTAAATAGCGGACTTTAATCCACAACAGACGACATCTGAGCTGCATGGCACGAATAAAGATTCTGGGGAAGATGCGATCTGGGTTGAACAGCCAACGATTCGAGAGTGGAGGGCGTGACAATTCCTGAAGACCACGGCCATCAAGTGAATAGTAGAGTTTATCCATCCATGCCACATGGGCTTCCTCTTGGTTCGTCATCACTACACCCTGAAAGCATACTGGGATGTTCATTTCCGTCAAGATAAGGTCAAGCGAATTATCTTTGACCAAATTCCGCAGAACTGGACACTGATTGCAGAGAAGTCTCTCCACTCGAGATTTACGCAAGATCATCATCATCATCATCTTCATCATCATCATCATCATAGACAGCAATACATCAGTGATTCACACTGATGCTTAACTGCCACACAACCATGACGAAGAAGAAGAAACAAACCCTGTTTAAGAAGAGAGAAGGAAAAAGAGGGAGGGGAGGGGACCTAACCACTAAAAACGAGCTACGTCTACATTCAAACATACAACATCAAGGCGCCTACACCTTGCAAACAAACAACCGAGCTGTAAGTGAAAGTGAGACGTCATCAGCAAGACAGCTTCCTTACGGCTTTCATTCTCCCGCGTCATTAAATGCACTCACTTCACAGACAAACTCGGGATGCCAAAACCGCCCAAACAAATTGGGGCATGGATGTAGCTTTATTGGTGTGTCTTTAGAAAAGCGAAGCCACTGCCGAACAAACTGGCGAATCGTACAGTCCATGGCTTTGAGCGTGTTACAGTGGACTCGGCTCAATACCAACGAGTGATCCACCTTCGGAATCAGATGCTGTCTCAGGAGTACAAGAGGTTGGTGTGGCTTCAAGGGCGCTTTGGTAGTTTCATCCAGCATCATACGAAGTTGCAGACAGTGGGTAGTGAATGGTTTAACTTTTCAGTTGGACGGGGTACCTAAATAGGTCACCATATCGGAAGTCCTTAGTGAGTGGATACTGTCCGGGCCGAAGTGGATAGACTCATCGGAGATGGCAGTTACATTGTGTTTGTGGTCACCACGGTTGTTGATCTTCAGTCCGGATAGTTTCAGAGCACTAGCGGCGGCTGCAAGCTTCTCAGAGAGACGCGTAGGATTCTCAGAAGGATCAGATCGTCGGCGTAAGCAAAACCGCCAACTAGTGTGTCGTGGAACTGGTAGCCAAGCTCCGGTCGGGATAGGGCCAACACCTTATCCATTGCCATGGTGAGTATAAGGGGGCCAGTTGGTCACCCTGGCGAACACCACTCTGGGACCGGAGAACGGAGCCATTGAGCGTGGCGGAAGCACTCATGTAGGATTCGGTAATGTAATGCGTTAGAGGTGGATGAGCACCGAGGGCTCAAGCCGATCTGATAGTCGAATCATGTAAGATAGAATCAAACGCTTTGGACACGTTAATAAAGGCCGCACACAAACTTGAAGACGTGGTACATGGGTTCCTAAGCAGCCCATGAAGCAGAGGGGTCGCTTCAAGGCAACCGTCACGATGTAGCAATGCAGACTGGAGGGCGGGCAGTTGCAAGCGCGTATTCTAACGATCGGACAATATTTTGTGGAAACAACGTATCAACGTTGGAGTAACGGCGATAGGTCTGAGCTCGGTGAGAGATGAAGGGTTGTCTACTTTGGGTACAATCGTGATGCGAGAGCGGCACAAGTTTATTGGACAACTTTGGGTTAGCAGGAAAAGGTTTAAATATCCAGCCAAGGCACCAACTTTTATACGCTTTTTATGTTTGAGCAACAATTTGTCCAAACCTGGAGCGGTGTTTCCCAAGTGCTCCAAGGTGCGTGATACTTCATCCCCAGTGATCGGGTCGACCAATGAACAGTCCGGAGGCAGAATTGTGCGAGATGTTCGTTCATCAACATGTGCATGAGCCGATATTACCTCGGACCAGTATTCGTTGGAATTATCTGGGAGGCCGCGGTTCATCTTGTAGGTAGCTCTCGATTGGCGAGAAAAATTTGCAAACACAGCATCTTACTTTCGCTGGTGTTACAGCGTTTGAATCATTGCATAGTTAGCCCTCCGTATCTGTTTCGTGGTCAGGTGGGTTCCGACGTAAACACGACCACGTTGTCGAGTGATAAGTCGCCAGGTGTACGGAAAAGCTGGTGAAGCGTGCATGTTCAACAGCGATTCAGCTTATACCACTGTAAAAATGTCTGCCTGAAGACCGCGGGCAATAGCTGGTAGTTCATCGCTGTGAAGGAAAGCCTAGCTATTGAAATCCAGTTGGCTGATCACTGTTTGGATCAAACAGATAAACCACTCAGAGGGATCAGCAGCTTGGGACCCAATATCTAATGTCGTGTTATTCGGTGAGACGGTCGTTGGATCGGCAACTGGGACAGTATTCCTCTGTCAATTCAGCGCATACAGACGAGTCCGAATGCTCTCCAAAGTACGACCTTGGAAATGTGACAGGAGCCGATGATGAAGGTCGCGTCAAGTAGGGCACGACGAAGCCAGTGCATCGGTACATCTGATAAGAGAAGCCGATTCTTGCTGAGACCGATTGGATCCAGCGACTTTCATGAACATGAACTTCTCATGGTTGCGTTCGACGGGATGTGCATGCCTTCTATGTTGACTAAGACCAATTTTGACGGGAAAACTGTGGTCACAGTTGGCACAGTCAAAGATTGTGGCAGACCGGGTATCCACTTCCTGCTCTGAACCATTCCTGCGTCGATGCGTACGAATATGCGCCGACAAGCCAGCATTCGATTTGCAAATCTGGCCACATTCTGGACAGGTGTACTCCGCTCGCCTATCCTGTCTATTAGTAGGTGCCCGCACGGTGGTGCTGGTGGTAACTTCATTGCCTTGATCGAATGTAACCAGTACGATTAAAACCAGGTAGAGTGGTTAGCCCTATCTGAACTCTTAGCCAGGCAAGGTAAGTAGGCTAGTAAATAAGCAAGTTTTACAGATAAACTGACTTTTCAACCTTTACCCTATAAGATGCTTTCGTTAAGTAAATACTAACCTTTTGAAACGATCGCGGAATTATGATCACTGTCGGCTGCACTTACCAAAGCGGTACAACGGGCTGTAGTGTTGTACAGCATATTTCAGGTTTGTGAGACATAGAATGCTTATTGAACTACAGATTTCATGTCATGAATTTGGTTAAAATATACTAGGTTGTCTGTTGCCACTACATACTGACAGACAAATGAACGAGCCTGTACTGAAAATAAGTCCAATATCTGAGTTCTTCATTCTTGTTGGTCAGTAGTGTATATTCTTGTTGTGACTGTTATTTCTACTCCAGTCAAAGTTAACATTGTAGTGATTTACAAGAGTACTTCAAGATATCGTCGACCGGATTTTAAATGCCGACATAGGCAAGGTTATGCACTTCAGACTCATATTCACTGCATCATCTTTGTTCGTTTTACTTCCTTCTCATAACCAATCATTCGGTGAATAAAATAATTATTTAAATATTTAAATGTTTTTGCTACTCACCTTGACTGGATTCACTTACGTCATTCTGACGTGACTTAAATGCTGAAAATAAATTAAATAATTCCACAACATTGACATACATATAAGTAGTTCCAATAGTTTACTTACTTCTCAGTTAAAAACGTATAACATGAAAAAATCAATACTGTCCCCGGTATTGTTAAAACATAACCAATGACCATAATATTAATGGCAGATTTCTTCATTTCTCATCATTTCGGGAAAACCTATGATTATCGACCTATACAAGCGTTGATAGTTAAAAAAGGTTATGCTTTCCTGCTATTTTCGATTTCTTATCGTAACCGTTAAGTTATCACTTTCATTCACATCTTTCGATCTAAGACTGTCTGTTTCTGCTATGTACCGTTGTGTTCTGTTATATCCATTTGTGCTTTGAAAGTGTAAAACATTAATCCGTTAATTTTGACAGAATTATGATTTTGTTTTTATAATAATCGCCAAAGTGTAACTGTGAAACTACTGCTTAGTCCGGAATTGAAGAGTGACATGTTATTGTATACTGTTTCAAGCACAAAAGTATCAATAAGTTTTTGATGCCACAATTCGGAGAGTAATCCACCAAGATAACGGTACTGCCAAGTTAGTCATCATCAACCAGGACACGTAACAGCGGCCGAAAAGAGACCGAGTGACTTCTGAATGGTTTAAGCAAACCCACAATCATGTTGGACTGTCACTGTTAGAACTTCTAAGCGGACCAACCAACTCTGCGAATTGGACTTGAAATAGGATGACTTGAAGCTGGGCGAAACTCTGTCGTGCAACTTAAACCGTCTTCCACGACTAGTAAGAGGCTGACCGGTATAAGCCACGTAATCAGCCCAGCAACCAGCCTCCATGTATAGATGATACTAAATCATAGAAAATCAGGGCTTCTGTTGACCTCGAAACAATAAAAGAAACGGCATTCTAAAATTCAGAAAACGCCCTACCAGCCGAACTATAATGCCACGCTAGGAACATGAAAATTTCACACTTGGACTTTATAACCCAGCCGTCCCACTGTCTCATAGGGAATCCACCAAATGATCCGGGGTATAGATTGCTCCGGTACGATTTCTCAGACAATTCACTCCCCACTCCATCAACGCGACTTTTGAACATAAAATTGTATTACTAATGAGTAACCTGACAGGTTTGTTGATTTAGATGAGACGCAATTATGCCAGTCGATCCATCTATTTAAGATAAAATTTATTATGTTCAGTACATGTTAATATCGAAGGTGACGTTTTATTTGGCGGAAGGTATTCATACCTGACTCATGGTGAAGTAACACGAACCCATATATACAGAGGACTTAATGTGTGGCGTGATCCGATGGGGCCTCACCAAACAACGCAAGCCGGCTTTCACGATCTTCCGACACCTGTTGGAGACCGGTCATATGGTCAACCCGACAAACGGTTTTCATGTGTTGTTGCATCACGACAAACCCGTCATTTTAGATCACTCGAGGCGCTACCTATCACGCGTAACAAGCCGATCCTCGATGTGCAAAAGCCGTTCAACCGGAAACTTCGTATGCCATGGTTTTGACTAATGACAGACTATGGTGTAGACTGGCTTGATTTATGAGCAAAGCTCGTTTTGCTATTTTTGACGTTCACCAATGTTATTTGTAGCGACTGACGGGAACATACAAAATGGTATAACCCTTTTGCAAAACCGGTCATTCTAGTACGTTATTTAAATTCGTAGCTGTGGAGGGATGTTTTAAATTATTCCTTCATTAAGGAAAATGAATCCAGAGCTCAATACCGAGTGGATGACAGTGTGGTTCAGTCTCCACTTACACCGGGAATGTTCCAGAAAGTGAGGCCACATATAAGTTCGACTCAGCGCGGCGCTCGTCTTTAGTAATTATCTATGTCCCGATAAAGAAGTGAATTGAAATATACGTGGTTTTGCAACGTGTTTGTCCACCACTAGACCGTGTACCCGAGGCCACGCACAACTGGAATATCCCGTTCAAACGTCGACGGATTAAGAATACAATTTAGATCGTCGTTTTGCCAAGAAGGATTTGCAATAATTAGCATGCCAACTCCAGTCGACACCTCTGTGATCAGGACTTGAGTATTGTGGAAGTATCCTTATTTACAGTCGATTGCAACTTTCGCGTTCGGTTTCAACATGATCGAAACACAAATGTAGTCATCTTATCAGTAAGTAGACACTTCAGATAAATCAAAATGATATCTGTTGTTACTTATCAAAAACTCTATTTAAAACTCGTTTGCTTGTGTAGTGAATAAAAATGGCCATAATTCTGGAATATGAAATTCTTAACAATACCTGTGGTTGGCTCTACACTACCTTCTTTCGGGCCGAATTCGGACGCTTCCGGAATGAATAACTCTGGTTTGTGTTGCAAATTGAAGTGTACCAGTCGTGGGGCTCTTTGTGTAAACGGGGCCATCATTGTAAGCTCCGTGTGACACTCCCCCTCATCGGCTTCACGATCAACCCAAAAGACTGGACAGCACTGGAACCCTTCCTCGGTACGTAGCTGCACATTCCACTCACACGAAATTCGGTAATGAAGATGTGAGTATTTTCTCAAAATACTAGTTGTCACTTCCTGAGAAACATTGGTGTATATTAACAGTGGGATGAAAGAAGAAAGACCCCATTGTTATTTCATGTAAGTTACTTTGGTTAGGTAATTTGCCTGAAAAGTATTCGTTGTTTTTTAGAAGACTGAGTGGTCCAGCCTATCGAACGTTAGACTACGGAATCCGTTAAGAATATAGTAAACTTTCTACAGTAGGGTTACATCCTTGCCCTTGTCAGATCTTTTATTTTACCGTTCTTTAGCCAGAGTACACCGGTATACATTTGTACAGGGGTCTGTGTTTAGAGACTTCCATAAACCAGTCAGCGTTCTTTTAACAACTTCCAGTATTTCGCTCAATAAAATGCACAAACTTCACCAAACTATTGTAAACTAGGTAGGTTTAAACGAAAAACAACAATGTAAAAGGATAATACAAGGCGTAATGTCTGGTGATCTGTTCGTATCCCAGTTTGTGTAACATGAATACCAGAAACTTCACAAATGAGAGAATGTGTGGCAAGCCTTTGCTGTCAAAATGACTGACACAGCAAAGTATGTTTGTCAGTGGTCAAGTGGAACTCTCCGATTGATAGGAAACTAAGTTAAACGTTGATATGGAATGAAATGAAAAAAATCGTAAAGCGAAAGACAATTAGCGAAGCAAAGAAGAACGAGGTGTCTATTTCATGTAGAGAATGAACAATCTTTGTCAACTGATATGTTCAAGGGCTCCGTAAAATGTAAGAATCGTGCGGTTACTGTAATTGGTATATCATGACTATAATTACAGTAGCACCGACTTTATGTTCAGTTTATTGAGAACGTCTATAGTTGACGGTGCATACAAACTACATTTTTACTCAGAGAAGACCAATGTTTCTGTGTCCCTGCACGACATATTAGTCAGTGTATGTGCAACTTGTGAGGATGCTTTGTAGCCATAACCGAGACAGGCTTGACCATCAGAATGAATGAACATTTGACCAAATGGATAGAGCAGTTTATGTGGCCTGAGTACTGAAATTCCGCTGGATCAAGCAGATAGCTGGCGTTCACAGTCGCTAAACACATATCCGTTCTATCATTCCAAAAGGCCGTAATCAACGTCAAGGTTTACTTAAAATATCTTTAAGGTGAAAAAGCTTCTGAAAAAATGTCATGGCCGAAAAAAGGAAGCAGAAGCTGGTTGCACGCTAATACACAGTTAGCAACGACACGTTACCACCTAAGCAAGTGTATACGACCAGCAGTTTTGGTATTCAGCAGATCCCGAAAAAGGCATACAAAGCGCATCGACTTTACGCAAAAAGGCTATATAATGTGTTCATAATCCGCAACCACGTCGTTGCGCAGTCACCCTGTATTGTCACCTAGTTGTGGATGAGCACAGTTGTTACAACCTCAAACTTCAGGCGGAGTACGTGAACCATAACTCACGGACTAGACAATTTAATTGTTTGACCGACTGGACGTCTATTGCGAGTTTTCAAAATACGTTCCCCCAAACTATCGTGTTGTTCAGAAGATCATCCATCTTTGAGCTAACCCCTGAATATATGTTAACTATTCGATACAGCAGTTTACTAGCTACATAATTTGTGAATCTTATTTGTTCATTCCTTTCGTGTACTTAGCCAAAGTACCGTCAAAAACATCAGAACGACGACTGTGTGACCGACAATACGGAATGTCAGTTTGTTGGGATCACGATACTCTTGTATCCAGAAACAAAAGGGTTTTTTTCAGCGGTTGCTACTGGGTATTAGTTATATTGCGTTCTTCTCGACCGGCTTGTTATTCTGCTTCACCATCTTGCATCAACTTCTTCTGCTAGTTAGGCCCAACACATGTGCAACTCAGTTATTTTACTCATCACGTTTTATCACCAAACTGAACGTAGCAGCTGGTCACTGTTCTGACTTGCGGGCGTTGAGCAGCCCCATGTCCGTTGACATCAGTTCGTGTTTGAGCATTGTTTAGCTGTGCATTTTCTAATGGGAAAACTGCTCATTTCACTCTCAACTCATAGATCTTGAATTTTCGGCAGGCAATCTATTGTTAACTCTCAAACGAATGCGCTGGTTCATCCACGATATAGTGATGCGCTTGACATAAATCAGATTCTCCTCGTAATAATCAACACCTTTCAGAAAATAACGCCACAGTTCCCGTTAATTTCTTCCAAGTATAACCAAAGACCGGTGCAAAAGTCAGCTTTGTTCCGCTCCAACACCGAGTGCAATAAGGAGGAAATTGCAAGATAGTTGTGTGGCGCATAGCGACCCACAAACATTCTCGAATCAGACATTCTCAACGTGAACAGTTCCCGAAAACATTAGTTAAGGTCGCTAACTCACCAATGAGCACAGCGGAATGAAGGCCGAACAAGCAAAAAGATACCGAAGGTTGTCTCTCGACTGTTCACGACATTTCTGCTCATTTTGCTTAGATAAAAAGGTTTCTGGATAAAGGAGGCGGTTTTGAACGGAAAAATGGACTTCCTGACACAATCTCACTATATGAATCTGAGCTGGTCTGCAGTATTTTGAAACTAACGTCCCTAGATCTGAGTCTTTACTGTGTTTAACGAATTTATCTCCACTAGTGATAGACTACTTATCCTCCCAGTTGTTTCACGAATACAATGCATCGTGCTATCATAAATACGATACTGATGAACTGACATGGAATAGTTACACCTACCAATTTTCATGTTTCCTCCGTTTTGTTCTAAGTGGCTCAGTATGGTACACCATAAGTAGAGTAACGAGAATATGTACGTTACACAAAGCAATAAAGAAATATTTGGGAGTTAGCAGAAGGAGAGTTAGAACATACAAAGGATTCACTGCCACCGATCGTGGGTAATAACATATTGAACCTGTAATAACTACATTAGACGATCAGCCAAAAATTAGCCATCTTTCGGTCAACGTTACCGCGCCGTGACATTAGCACTGTGACCTAAGTGACGATCACTTTAATTGAAAAACTCGCGCCATTGAAAAAAATGTGTACCTGTGTCCGAACACCTTGAAAGAAAAAGTTAGGTAGCGCGGATGGCATGTTTAGACCTGGATCGGAACAACAAAACAATGGACACTAGTACACACCATGTCACACTACCCTGACAGTCAGTGCTGCATTAAACTTGATCACCAACGAAGACAAAAAATGCAGTGCACTGATTCAACCTTTTAGAGTGACTGTCATTTAAACATCGCTATTTGCTAGTGAGTGTTGAAGCTGTCACGTATTTAGGTTCCATTACATGCTCATGAGCGGCAAACGTGAAGATATAACAAAGTTCAAATTGCCTTCAAGTAGTGTGAGAGAACACAGGAGGTCTGCTTGCGGACCATATTAACATACAGCTTCATAGATCTTCCAATAAATATAGCTCGCTTTGAAAACAGGTTAGCTGTATTGTGTATGCCAGTCTACTTTCCATTGGACAATCTGATAAGAAAAAGTATTATGTTTGACCTAACGATGTACGATACAGAGCAACTGTTGACAGTTAGAATGAAGTTCAAACGCGCGAGAATTGAATCGCTTCACTGATTTGATTGACGCGACCACCGTCAGTGACCACTTTTTAGGATCTTGAAGACCGACATATGTCATCCTGGTTGGACGTAAAACAGCTACCACAATGTTCTAAGTTGATTGTAACGCAGAGTGGTGGGTGGGTTTATTGACTGCTACCTCAAACCATCCATGTGCACATCTACTGTGATCTCGATGCAATGAACAGCATAAACGTGTAAACCGGTGGTGAATTCACAAGTGACCGACCTTTCATAATTACTACCATTTCCAGCATTTCACAGATGCAGAAACAAAAAATTAATAATTTGTATCACTAAGGAGTAGTTCGGCTAATGTGATGAGTTAAAAAAGATCCATTTGTAAAAAATCAGGGCTCCGACTGGATTTAAACTAGCAATAGAAACGGCATGTCCAAATGTGGCAAACGTCATGACAGCGGAGCTTCCAGGAGCTTGGAAATTTTAAATTTGGACTCTATCACCTATCCGTCTCATTGTCTGACATGGACTCCACCAAATGATCTGCAAGATGGGCTGCCCCGGAATGATTTGTTAACTATTTCACACTGCAGTAAATACAGAACGACGAGTTCATACAGTGCTGACAAGGTTGACACCTAACGCACTATATATGTATATATATACGCACTGTAATTTTTAGCACAGTCGATAATTTTAGATAGGCATTATTTCCATTTATCTAAATCCAACCTGTGTATGTATACGTGTACAAGATATGTACACCCTTGGATAAGAATAGACAAAGCGGGTTCTAGCACTCAATCAGCTTAAGTCCAACAAGCAGATTGCATGTTAATAGCACTGCTTTCTCTCACACCTGCTACGATGTTACAGAGGTGTACTAACCGAACACTTGCTCTATCTGTGAATCAATTTAATGTGGATACGAACGACGAACTGTAAACCATCAGTATGATATTTTAGACACGCTGATATTGTATGCAGCTAGCATTCTATACTTATGTCTACGTATCCTGGATTCATTTGTTCAACTTAACAAAGTTAATGCACGCATGGCATGCTAATTGATAAAACCCAAGCAGTTGATAATCGACCGGATCATGGATGTATGACTACTTAGCAGTGACTTCACTTCAAGAAATAAGACGCAGAATATGAGCATGTTCATAATGCAAGTTGATGGCAAATGTGTTTGTTATGAATCAGTTTAGTTAGGGGCAAGTATGTGATAAACTGAGAGTGATTTTGTCATTGTCGATCATAATGTCAGCTGTTGGAATTAAGCGAAATTACAGCAAGCAGCATTCACTCAAAAAGCGTTCTGTAGAAGCTTTTGAATTTGGGTAAACCTTCAACGTTGGGAACTTATTCAAATTTTGTCAAAGCATTTCCATTGGAAATAATAAAAAACAGGGACTACAGTTAAGGTTTTCAAACTGGAGGTCTGAGGTGTTGCAAATGGAATAACGTTAACTGCTAGTTCATACCACAGGCGATAAAAACGGACAAACAAGTTGGGTATAACTCTAAGGCAGATGAAATTGCCTACTAAGCAAAATTACCAAAACCACCTAACATCGTTCGCCATTCCGAAGGATGCTTCCAATTAAACCTAACTGTAACATGGCGGTATGTTGCAATATGTTGTCCGTACATGATGGGCTCGTAATGTCGCCATTAAGTCGTATCTTCAGACATCTGTATTCGCAACATACCAAACTACTCTGTAGGTTGATGTCTGACAATATACATAGGGGGAAAAGCTAGGGGTTGCTCGCATATGAATTTCTGGTAAACTTCTGCTTGTAAATTACAGCGAAAGGGGGGATCCATATATAACCGGTGTATTCACCCTGTCAATAGTCGGTTATGTGAACAAATTAGACACACTCTTACCTGATCAACTTGGTTGAAACTGCTGTTCTGAAGTAGCAATTCTTCCAATTCCGTCGTCCATAAATAAAACCAGTTCATCTGTCTTAATTTTGCCAGGTCAAGCAGTAGAAGACCAGTATTGACACCGAATATCTAAACAGAAACCAATGTTATTGAACCAAGAAGGTATCGTTTGATAAAGCATGTTGGATTTGCGGGTTAGTTGCATACTTTTCAATAAAGGCACGTATGAATGTGATGCTAATTTTCTTAACTGAAAAAAGCATGAAAGACATGAATTTGAGATGAATTCTCTAAAGTGTAATGCGTCCAAAAAGGCCCGGACACACAAATGCTGTTCAAAGTGTGCACCGAAAAAACAATGCAACAACCTTCCAGACGACTATACCGTAAGTGATTCTATAAAACCCACCGTAGCATAAGTATTATTTGTTCAACTGTGGAAATCCACCAAAGATACAGCACTGGTCTCTTAGTTGCAGCCAGACATCAAGTGTGCTCCCCGATGCAATTCGACCGATAGACCAACAGGAGACAAGTCAATAATTGATGGTTGTAGTTAATAACTCATTTTCAAAATGCTTGTATAATCCTTTTCAGACACACAAAATCTGTAGATCAACAAGGAATTTGTGAATACCTAAAAGGTTAACATGCTCTATGATGATCAGTTTGACCCAAACAGTGGCAAAATGCCGGCATTGTTGGAGTCAGCAGTTCAACTCAAATTTATGTTTGACTGACATGTGTTGAAAGAAAAGTAATACTTAACTCAGCATACCTGTCAGATGACGATCACATGTTAGCATTTACATATTTAACACACAAAAGCGAATAGGATAATCAAGAAAATGAATTATTGTCGTGCACTTCAAACAATCTTCCTGGATATTTCACGCCGGTTTACTTACTAAAAATAACCGTTTCCAACGATTCTGAACTGACAACCTGTTGAACCTCGCAAATATGTAATTGTGAACATTTGTTTTAAAATGAACGGTTTCTGCGTGGTTCATTCGTTTTTATCAGTGGTTTTGTTCGTCCTAGTTATCTTCTTACGGACCAAAAATTGAATTCCAGATCTCTTTTTTAATGAAATGAAACTACGACTTGGCGTATAATTACAAACAGATATTCCGCAGCAATTAAGTAATCATAGAATGTGTAAACATAAGTTGATATTCCTGTATACAATCAATTGTACGTAAAATGACTACAGTTCTGACATGTCCTGACACGTCCAGTTATGTTATACGTGTGTACAAGAGGAATTTATTGTTTGCCAGAATGAGTAACGGCCTTCTTTTTCCAGATATTTAGCTCATATTCGTTTGATTTGTCCTTCATTGTAAAACGTTTTTGTTGCTTCTACCTGCTTTCACCATTGTCGTCACCGAAATTTTCGATTTTTGGTTACTTGATTACTGGTGTAGAGTGGTAGAGCTTTAGGGGACAGTTTCATACGTTTTATACTATGTTCGGCGCCTTTATGTTAGAAAACTTGGTTCACAAGATAATTCTTTTTCGACAAGGCATGCCTTTTACTTTATTAATGACTAATCTGGTTGTTTATCTGCGTTCTACACTTTCCAAAATAATCGCTACCTACACAATACTAGCTAAAATTTTACCACCGAATGATCGTGGGCCAATTCTGGACAAATCTATTGACTTGTATGGCTTCATATTGCACTGTACAGCAAGGTACAGAGAAAGCTAGTTTACATTTTTTGAACTAGGTTTCAACAAGAAATCCTCGAAAGAGGGCATTTTATACAAGGATGTATGCCTCATCTGTACACTATTAAGTAAAAGGAAAACCATGAACATAAAAAACCCATATTATAAGAAGTCGTTTGTTGTCATCTGCTACTTGTGAAGTTAGAGCAATTACAAAGTACATTATTTCATCTGTGTCCTAGATGGAATCTGACTGTGAACAGCGACTACGGTGAAGTTTGACAATGGACTATTGTACGATCTTCCACGAAGACGTTGAGCAACGCGTAGCAATAAACCAACGATCCCAAATGGTCAAAACAAGCTTGGTTCGCAATGCCACGGTACTATTGAACAAACGGTCAAAGTTAATAATTAGACAACATCAACAGTTTCGATCAACGGCTCGTTTCTGGAAGATAAGTACAATTTCATGCCAGATAGGTTGAAGATGAACTATAAGCACATAATATGACTTTTATACCCAGCAGAGATCTTTCAAGCAGTCATCAGGTTCACAAACAACGGAGACGAGCTGAGCTCCAAGCGAGTGATGCACACACCACTGAAGCAAAGTACAACAAGCGACAGCTGGCTACTCGCACAACTGTCAATTGATGCGGAAAAAAACAAAAACATCGAGGTCAAGGACCAATTAGCGGCCAGAAACAGGGGCGCTAGAATATACGGGGATAAACATTTTGGGGGAATAAGGTTGGGTCGGATTTTCACATGAATGAACATCGAAGTTCGATACAACTATAGGCGTTGTTTCAGTCCTCCATTCTACGTTCGATCCCTTATTGACATAAGTAATCGTAAGGGTGACAAATGTACTGGGAGTAGAATTTCTAAAGCGGTTGATTTTTTACTGTTTTCTTTTATGTTTTGGGAGTTCTGTAGCGGATCTTCATACACTAATTTCAAATCTAGACGTAGTTGCTATCACAGTGTTATGCAACTTCCACGGGAATTTGATATATGCTACATTAGAGCGTAAGTCACTGCAAACCATTTTGTAAAAACCCATCACAAGCGTAGGAAAACGCATTGACCAGTGAAACAAATGAGGGAATTTGATCATCCGTTAGTAGTTCCAACGAGGTTCGCCTAGTTTTACTTCGAGGTCGATGAAACCTTGGCATTAGCAGATTCAAAAACATTGGGAAAACTAAGCTAACAGATGCTCTCGGGGAATTTTCGACAGACTAGAACAAAACCTTTCTCTTGAAAGAATCAGTGTCCAAAAATGAAATAATGAGTTGGTTTGATAACCTTGACAGCATTCGAAATTTTGCGTATGATTCTTAAAAGTTCGTTCAAGTTGGTCGCTTTCTTATGAATATATAAATGGTGGGATTTCACTTACAGTCGTCTTAAGTAGCATAAGTGACTATTTGATTGTGACTACGGTGGTGGTAAATTTCATTGAGGAAACATAGTTCAGCCTGGAAGTTCCTGGTTGGTAAGTCTGGATACATTCTTATTAGGTACATAATTTTTCCGTTCTAAGTTGCACACCTCAAAGTTAAGCAGCAAAACGAGTAGCACACTTACTGGAAGCATGAAATCCTCGGTGGGACAAGAATGTGGACACATTGTGTATTGTTCGCACGATCCACCGATCGCCTGGGTTTAACGAAGTGGAAACCAGAGGTTACAGATAAAATTAAAACCGTTCACTGGTTTCATTACATGTAAACGAAGTTATTCAAAAATGCGTAAATCACATGAACACTGAACTGTCAGCTTGATCCTGTAGTAGACTGTGATTTGCAGGTTATGTGGCAAGTCATATACTGTCTGCTGTTCGCCGGCTAATTAACTCGCATTCTTTCTCACATCTGCAGTCTAAAACAAACATATCCTGCATCCTTATTTTCCAGCTACTGTTATAACACAATGAGCCCTTCAGACCCTTGGCATACTGAGTCAGGTGAGTTTATCAATCATCATTATTTCATTGGGTCAATGAGCACCGCCTTGTTTGGTTACTAACTTTTTCTAATATGTCAAATAGGACTGTCCACCCCAGCTTATCAGATCATACTGGCTGTAGCCGAATAAACTGTATTCTCAATAGAAACAAAACTTGCTTCTTATTTTAATCCGTTTAACATATTTCGAGAATATGAGTTTAAAGGAAATAACCGTTCGGACTCATGAACTAGGGATGTGCACGGTAAAACATCGAAATAACTTTGCAGTTCGATCCTCACAATAGTTATCAGTTAAACGTAACTATAAATAAAACGATATCTCAAGTTGAACATCACCCACGATTGATCGCAGCCGTTGCATCCCCATAGACTATCCAATCGGCCCCTTTCGAAAAGAAGCATTAGACTCGAGTTTTGCTCTCACTAGAGCTCGTCAGTAGTGCATATCATCGTCACTGCCGAGACTTGAACCACGGACACGCTGTTCATGAGGCAACCGTGTTTACCACTGTGCCATTGACCTCACGTTAGGCACGACTGATCTCACGCGGGGTTATTGTGGGGTTATCGATTGGAGTTAACAGACAGTAACTGTGTCTCCATTTCGAGACGATCGGGCAACCTGGACATTACTCACAAGCGGAAGTATTTCACCGTTCACATATGACAATCCAGTCGTGCCTAACGTGAGGTCAATAGCGCAGTGGTCAACAAGGATGCCTCGTGAACAGCATGTTCGTGGTTCAAGTCCCGGCAGTGACGATGATATGCACTACTGACCAGCTCTAATGAGGGCGAAACTCGAGTCTAGTACTTCCTCTGTTCGAAATGGGTCGACTGGATAGTCTATGAGAATGCGACAGCTGCGATCAATTGTGGGTGATGTTCAAATTGAAATAAACCAAATCCTCGACTCTCATCGGTAATCTAAAACGATATCTGTTTCATCAACGTTAGTGTAAACAACATGTTCATTGATCTATGTGTAACAAATAAAATTCAGAGAATCCGTGGTCAACTGGACAAATGTTTTATTTCGTGATTACACGAGTATGGTTTGTCTGAAGATTCTGTAAGTTTCCCACGTGATTGGTCTGTTGTAAGATGCAACCATTCAAAAATGGTTATAGGTTTCGAAAGAGACACTGATATTCGCAGCTCTGTATCTGATCGTAACTACTGTAGCCGGTTCACGTGATGGACAACGACAATTCCAAGGCGACGAGAATAACCTCAAGGCAGACGGTAAGATATTCTAGAGGAAATGCTTGTATTACTAAATGGTGGTATTTTGGCAAATATTACCAGCAAAAGAAGTAACCAGTTCTTCATCCTGCTCACTATATTTTAGAAAAATTTAAATTTTGATGGGTTTCTTATAGGAACACGACCAAGAAGCCTAGAATTTTGAGAATTACCCGTCAACTAGTTCTTGAGCTGTAACAAGCACTCTGAAGTCTGTCGAGTGATCAGGTGATGCCATGCTTACTACGTGATTTCATGCTTCTGGATGAATATGGTGTTCACGGTGATAGCTGAAGGAAGAGATTTTAAACTGATGTGCAGTTGTCGGTTGTTTTTTCGTGTTAACATGAACCAGTTATTCATCAAACTCGTGTCGATAACAACTTATCTTAACAAGTTAGTCTACCATTTCTGACGGCCCTATTTATTGATTGAAACCACTTATACGATTAAGATATCGTGTCGACCAAACAATGATAAAGGGCCAGTCGAGAGCAAAATAGCTAATTACAGTATGGCAAAGTCAGTCGGATGCTATGTATTTAGAATATGAATATGGCACAGGCAAGTTGTTTAGATATTTACTCCATTATTTATATATGTGAGTAGATCTACGTTGTCACCCTACTGTTTACTAGGCTGTTTTACTGCTCCATTGAGTAAACCACCAACTGGCCGCATTACCTATTTCCTGGAAGCATGGTAACTACCTTCTGGAATCCATACTTGTATAAGGTGCAATTTATCTCATGGGTACACGGTGCAGAATAGATTGTTGCTGGGAGTTGGATCTAGCAACATTGACAACTTGATTACAACATCGTTCAATAACATTCTTGTGAACCAGTCAATTCTGATCTGTATTTAATCAGTTACCTGTTATCTAGTACTTTCTACCTCTTTCAAAGTGATCATCAACTTACAGACCGCTTCACTGTTATTTATCCACAGGAAAGCTAGTGTGATCACATGCATATGCAACAATGTTTAACCATCGTTTTATACAAGTTCACAGTGCAATACATCCATGACAAATCAGTCAGGTTACGATAAACTACATCGTCTGTATTCCCAGCAAACGCTAGATTTGAACAGTTTGTCGCTGTTGTGTGATGATATTATCATTAATTTTTGCCTTCTACATGAAACATACAACCTTGCTCATTTTTTGGATAGATTGATGGATTGATGAAGTATTGGATTATATTACATCGCCCACTTATCTCGGATGTTCCTGTTCTGAGGAATGACTGACGCAAAGGAATCATCGTTAAAGTGAGCACCTGATCATTCTTGGATTAATGCATATGATTTTGGAAGAAATGAAAACTACGTAGTTTCAAATGTTGCATGAACTAGCTGTTCACTTCGATAATTTTCCGTTCTTATTGAGCACCACATATACAAATGAGTTTGTGTTGTGTTCAAATTAGTCAACCAATGTTTAACCGCGCATAAAATGTACGTAGGTTCCGACGGATGGACAACACTGACTCACTGCAGACTAATCAGGGATTCGATTGATTAGAAATGAACACCAAGCATAATCGATCCCGTGTTCGTGTAGACTTTTCTGCAAGCTCCTGTCAACTTTCGATCTCGTTGTAGCCTATCAGTGGTTGATTGTGCATGTACGTCGGAAAATAGTGAACCAAAGTGAGTATGTTTAAAATCGTAACGAATCAAACTTATTATTCAGAGGAGAGAACTCTTTCAACATACTGAAATAAATGCAGGTCCAATCCTATAGTTCGGATACTACTGTCATGGAAACAGTTGCCGGATGGGTCACAGGTTTAAATCTTGGTGACGGTAAGGTTAGTGGTCGGAATCATGTTAAAGATTCTTATATTTGATGAGCCCAGCGGAGAAGATACTGACCAGGATCGGTTACTGGTTTTACATTAGGCTTCAGAATACTTCTTAAATTGCTGTCCAGACAGCCGTGACTAGTACACTCTTAACATGTAATGCATGGTGATAACCAAGAAAATAAATACACGGCTAGGAATGTGGGGCTCTGTGAATAAAACTAATCAAGAATAACTTGCTTTCAAATAGCTCTGTAAGAATGTTTTAGTACCTTAGCACCAGAAGCATGTGGGAAGTAGCCAAAAGCTAGTTCATTTTAAAGTTGAGCATACCGCTGGTATTCCTCACAGAATTGAACAACTCCGGATCAATGTACGATCAGTCGATTACGCTGATTCATGTTAATTACCTCCTACAAATGGTTTCAGAAACCGGAGCTTTTTGTTCAACGGACTATCAGCCTGATAGTGACACTCTATATTATTGAATAATTCACATTAACGTGAAGAAACCATTTACGAAATGCAATAGTAGTCTGAAATGTTTGTTGATTCAGGGCTTAAGGTGCACTAAAGTCGAACGTTATAGCTGAATGCAAATGACAACAGAGAATATGTAACCTTTTAAATACAGTTTAAGCCTTCACGTTCTCCTAAAAGCGTAGGAAATATATTCTCAGTTTTCTGCTTCTGGAATGACATGTATCCCATCCAGTGAAGGTGCCACTGCTAAAAACCTCTTTCGCGTTGTCCACAATTACAAACTGTAGCTTCTCGAAGTGGCATAAGAAGTAGCAACCTATCTGAAGGAAACCAATGACTGACTCCCCCTTCAAGCTAGTTGATTCAGCTTTGACTTTATCTAACATTCTGTTTATGCCGGATGATTTTGCAGATCATTTAGGTTAATTCCGAACGACAGGAGTGCGTAGGCTTCCGGAAACACCAAATTCAAACTGACGGTAATGTATGTGCTTCTTGAAATTTAACTAATTAGTTTCTGTGATATGCACGTGAGCAAAGCGCCGGCAATCAGCGTGTGTTTTGTTCGCGCTAACCAAACCAGTGAGTAGTGTTTCTATCAATGTTCAGTTTCTTAACACGTGGATCGAATGCTGGGTCTCAGTGATGGTTTTTATCCGACTGTACTCGTGTGAAAACAAAACTGTACAACTTACTTGCCCGTCATTGAAATTCGCAAACTGAACCCACAATTCTTCGATGTTTTCATTCAGCAAAACGTCGGCATCCAAAACAATAACCTGAAACAAACTTCAGACATCAGTGATGAGTTGCTATTTTCAATTGCTTCTACTTATTCGTTTAATCTTTTACCGTACTTAAGTTGGCATTTATTTTACACAAGTTTCTTCAGCGGTTACAGAAATAAAAATAGGAAACAAGATGGGTTCTTTCAACGAAGTCTAAAGACTAATGAAAAACGGCAGCCAAAACATTCCTTTGAAGATAACTTGAAAAATGTTTTGCAACATGAAACTAGTTGATTAAAAATCTATTCTTTGATAATTTTGCCGAATTTTTGCAGAAAAATTACTCTATGGATTGCTCATTCTCAACAGTGCTTACACAAAGCTCGATATCTAGGGACAGTTTTCTGGTTAGGTGCTTTCAAAAAGATTAGAGTTCGCAATGGTGTGACAGAAAAGTTCACAATTTTATAGGTTAGTAGAAAAAGGAGGAAATATATTTCCTTGTGCATTCATGTCTCTGTGCTGGTCGGTGGAAGATCGTGTTGGAAGAAAGGGAAGAGTAAGTTCAATGAAGTCGCTAACAGAAATTATATCAGCATTGAAACATTGAAACAACATTCAGTTAGACATGCGCAGTTGATGACCTTCAAGACTGAGCTAGTATAGCAGTTAGGAAACTGATAGTGTCGACTGTCATTCACGTATGTGCCGACTGAATAGTATTTCAACATGCTCAACCTATTTAACCGTAACCATACAGTTAGGCAATACCTTCCAATGTGAACAGACCCTAATAGTGGAGCAGTTCTGTCTACAAAGTAACCCACTTCTCTCATTACTCAGTTTCAATGTGTTGCCTGGTGAACGTTTATCCTTATTTAGTGAGAAGAGATATGCCGGCGGATGATCTCAGGTGAGGAGTTTTTCGTAGGTAACAATTAGGTTTTCTCTGAAGTGTTCACAATTAACTGAGGATTGACATCATTCAGCCAGTTTTTTCAAGTAGGTGGCTTTTCCATGTCACATCGGTCTTTCAGTGGCTTGTCTGCGAACACTTGCAGTAAAAGCCCAATTGTTCTTAAGATGAGTTTGACAGGCCTAGATGTTCGTTTGTGGAGTAGGATGGATTATTCAGGCGAACGGGTTGGGAAACAATTCAGGGTGGAAGGTTTCACAAATTTTTTTTAGAGGGTTCAATGTTACGTATGCCTCTTCAACCATGTTAGTACGATTTGTAGACAGATTCAAACTGTCTGTCACTATGATCCTTAGGTCTCATTCGCATGCTGACGCCAGCAGCTTTGTGTCGCCAAGGTAATAATCACTCCAATGCTGACGGCGGGTCTGCATGAACTTACACCTGTTAAGATTAAACGGCGTTAGTTTATACAGATCGTTGGTTTCGAGTCGTTCTGTAGGGTTAATATATATCTTCCGGGTTCTTCAAAACTCGTCAGGGCTTCCATTCGTCGACGTAGTGCAGCATCGGCAGTGCGACTGTAATGGCCAGTTCAAGAACGATGAGACTGAATAACAGCGTTCTAAGATAGATACTTGAGCAACACCGCTGTTGGCTGTAAACCGCATTGTCAGCTGTCCAGTCACGTCGACGTTGAACCTAAGTTCCATCAGGTAGTCCACTAGACTGGTGCGTAAGCGCTCATGGAAATCCTGACTACTCAGCTTCCGCAGCAGGATGGAATGACCAACCCTGATAATACACGTTGGAAAAGTCATGACAAACCACGTCCACGGCCAAGCTTGCGTCTGCAACCTTCGGTCATACGCCATGACTAATGAGCGCACTGATGAGGTATGCGTTTCCCCTAAGAAAACCATCATTTTAAGGACTACACAAGGCAGTGCTATTGGTTGGTAGTTGACTGGGTCATCTTTGCACCCCCTTTGAAGATGGGTATGACTGTGAACCGTTTCCAGACTTCCTGTAAACGACCGGTTGACAAAGAGCGGTTGACAAGTGCTGTAAGCGGTTTTGCAAATTCCGTGGCGCACCTTTTCAAGACGACGGGAAATATCAACTCTGAACATGGTGACCTGCGAGCTGGTAAATATTCTAACCTGAATCTCGAATGTGACGGCACATTTTGAAGTAATCTATTCGATTTGCCGCCGGTGTGCTCAAAAGTCCTTCGTGAATTGCAGCGACGCAAACTCACGCTCTGCTTACCCGACGTGTTGGCCGCCCTTGCATCCGTATTAGCAAATACACCACAGGTGTTTATTTGCGAAATGCCAACGTTACTTTCTGTGTGTGCTTAAACTTCGTTGTAGAAAAGTTCAGAACCCAGCTTCAGGTTTTCAGCAGAACCACAGCAGTCCTCTCTGATAACAATCGTGGTACAATCGCACCACCTGACACGCCCAACGAATTTAAGCCCGGGTTTTGCTAACTGGTACGTGTTTCAGGCTGAGCGTTTTTATTTAATGAGATGTTTGGTTGTATTTCGAAGGAACCTCGGCTTTCTAGTTGGTAAAATACCCTTACTGGAGCATGGTTGTTAACACCATCAGAAATGTCCTCGGCGATGAGCCGCCACTGACTATGGTCCACCGTAACTGCCGGTTCACACCAGGGGTTTTGGGATTACGGTGGGAGAAGGCAATTATGCCGGTAATATCTGACCATGAGTCCAGATGAGTCTTTATCTCAGAAGAATGGAAAATTTGTCGAAAGTTCCAAATTGTTTGCAAAAGAAAAACGTGATTAATGATTCCTTGGAATAAATTAGTAATCATATTGCTCAAGCGAATTTAGAACAATATGTAGACAGCAAGAGATTAAGAAGTATGCCACTCAATCCTGTGAGGCGTTACAAACTTCAAAATACTTGTATTTTCGCCACTCAAATGTTGAAGGTCTAGTGCTTGTGATATGTGGTTTGGAGTTCTGTATAGAGTTGTAGCCAAATATTTGGGTCAAGATCCAAACTAACATACGTTTCGTGTGCGATTAAAGTATTGCATCGTGTTGGCCTAGAGGCAAACTATTCTGTATGGTGTAAAATCTGCAGTCCGCCCAAGTTGGAGTGGTTGGTCAGAAAAGTGCAATCTACATGGACGACCTGCGCGCAATCAACTCAGTGGTCAGTATCAATTAGACGGCTGACAACTGCGTCATTTTGGGATTTCGTTAAACATGTGAGCCACGCTTGAAAAGGTTATTCGACTCGTTTCGGAAAAGCCTCATCTGTTATGTAACAGGATATTGTATACACGAGCGCGACTTGATCCAGGACATAACAAATGACCAAGTGTATCAAATGAAAATGGAGAAATAACTGTGAAGTTCTGTGGTCGAGAATGTGAGCTAAAATATTTGACAAGTTTTTCTTTTGCAATTATTTCTTATAAATAGAAGGCGCAGGAATACTAATTCTTGACTTTTTCTGATAACCGGATTTTTGTTCCACAATTATGGCAAAGTTCCAAGCTACAAAACAGTCCAGATATCCATTTTGACAACTTGGATAATGTTTAATTTCTTGATTTAATTTAAGTGGAAAGTAAATTTTCGTGTTTCAGATGTCAAGGTAGAGGAGAAAGTTTGTCAGTTTTCCAGCAGCGACATTGTACAATTTTGCCCAACCTGTTTTTTCCTACAGAGATGCTGTTTTAGATAAGTTACATTGGTCTGATGATATTAGTGCGTTTGGAAGCGAGTTGTTATCAAAAGTCTTTCATGTGTGTTTGCCTTCCATTAAGTCACAGGTGATTTTTGTAGTACGTTCCAGAATTCATATGCCACAAAAAATTCATCAATCGAACCACGTAAACTTAGTTACCTAAATTGTAGTTATGGTGTGACTGTTTTCTCTAAACAAGTGGTTTTCAACCTTATCTTTCCTATGACAATTCATTCACAAGTTTTGTTTAACTATTCAGAATAAACGGTTGTTTTAGTGAATATTTTTGCATACCAAACTGATATCTTTGTAATATGGTATAAAGCTGAAATGCGTTAATCATAAAAATGATCCACCAATTTGTTAGGATTTCCCATCAATAGAGCGGTGTTCATTCACCAATGCAAGTAAACCTCTCATTGCGTATCGTTTCCTCCTTTTCCTATGTCTGCCTATCGGCGGAATTTCACTCTTTTAATGTTGTTCTATAATAGCACTGCTTAGCAATCTGCCACAAGATGAGCAAACCGGTGAGGATGGAAATCAGAGTATACGCCGTTGTGACGATGATAATTTTGGGAGAAACCAGAGTGTAACCTATGACGAACGGAAGCATTCTCATTGTTACAAATCAAAGCAGTTGGTGAGGTGTAAGCGACTGACCGCACCAAACAATATTGAAGCCGTAGTACATATGGCGGCCGCCAATTTAACTGAATAACACATATTAATATAGCTGTCTTAATAATACTGTTGTATGACAGGCAGTTTCGTTGTGAGTAGTATACTACCCACTGGCAACGTTTAGGAACAAAAGGGCAAGCTGCAAATGCCAGGAAGACGGAGGACAAGGAGCGACTACCGAAATAGTGTGTACGCGTTCGGCAGAAGTTTTACCAAGGCGAATGACAATGAAGGATGTGAATGCATATCTAACTTGCAAATGAGCATACGCGTTTGTGGTTTGATTTTTGACTTGACCTATACGGGCGTTTGTGAAGTAAACGATTTCTTAGGCCAAGCGTCTTTTGCGGTCACAACAATACAATGTACATATTATATTATATGGCAGCTTTTCTGGTATTATTTTTTGGTCGTATGTATAGTTGTCGGTCTGTTGTTCTTCGTTAAATTGCGATACGCGTTTTAAAAACTATCGAGTACATCTATCAGAAGGAAGTAGATATCAAACTGATAATAAACAATTGGGAAAATAAAGCTACAAATAACCACGGCAGCATAGTGATGTATAGAATGGTGTATTTTAATAAACTGATCTCTGTAGAATTAGAGCCTAGGTTTGTGTGTTGTAATTCCACGAAATACCAATCAGAGTATTAAACAAAAACCAATGAAGCATTTTTAGGGTTCTACTCTTGACCTCTCATTATTTAAGTTGTTTGTTGTCCTTAGCCCAGCATCAGATTGAATGGTTCATAATTCATCAGCGTAATAAACATAACTACATCTGGAAAACCTAGTCATTGATAACCAATCAGTGCGCAAGTTTTCAACTAAACGGTGTCGCTTTGTCTGACGTTATTCTATTGAATAATATAAACCATGAACGATGAGTTGAAAATCAAAGGTTTGGTGAAAATGTCTGAACAGTATTCAAGCCATAACGACATTTTTGGTTTCGGACATTTTTTAACAGAATCACTACTTACCGTATACCCACCATTGCAATTCCATAAGAGAAACCAGTAACTGGCAGTTTATGATAGACTTGAGCTATATCTTCCGAATCAACGAGGTGTCGTACATAGGCTATTATGCTCGCGAGTCCGATAATTTTGTCATTTGCTTTCAAATTTTCGAAAAAAGAACGCCGTATTTCTAATAGATAAAGCGTATCTTAGTGATAATTTCGCGTTAACTCATATTTCAAGGTATTGGATTGATGTGTTCTTAATTGTGCCAATGTCTGAAGTTAGTCACCGGATAGGTTTGTTGTGTACACAAAGGAACCAAAGTCATTCGATCAGAATGCATTAAGCCGTTAAACCTCACATTCATCGTTTAGTTATCAAATGGTGATAGGTTTTGTCTTTGAAAATTCAGTACACTGATCGGTCATAGGTTTTCTTCAAGCACGCTAGGGGTGAAGTGTAGTTTGAAATCGAAATGAGCACCAGTTCTTAAATTACTTCAGTGGTTAGCATCTAGATTGTTGATTATTTTTAATCCGTTAACAATACACTAGCTAACGTAACCTTTTCTGATGTGCAACCTAAGAACCTACAATCCGTTTGTGCCTCACAATTTACGGATATCTAAAATCTTTCAAAGCTGTTGCAAAATATGAAGTTTTCATTCGAAAGATTAACGGAATAAGGTTTCAAGAATCTTGAGATTGGTAAAATAACATTTAAAACAAATACAATTTTCATTTGCTCAAAATTACACATAAAACGGTTTGTGATGTTTGTACTATAGCAAAATATACAAAAAGTAAGCAGGTTACTCACTTGCTCTATACTCTCTGGTAGGATGGTTGGCACCAGTAATTTAAGCATTGGAGCGCTTCCGCCATAATGACTTGTTGGTACTTCACCGACGTACATCTTATAGAGGAAAAATATCAATATAGATTCAATCCAGCCAGTTTAATAGCTCGATGTTTGGAGGTGAAGTCAAATTAGGTTCACATACAATTGTTCGATTAACTAAAAGAAAGCTACTGTCAACCAAATTTAAACCATTTTTGATATACGCAAATGTTAGTTTCAACAGCCAGTTGGTTACCAAAATCAGCAATAAATGACCGAACTGAGAAACGCTGGGAGTATTTTAAGCAATGAATTCAATGGTAAGAGATTATTGTATATGGTACGCTGTACAAGAAAACCTCAAAAACATTATCGCGTTGTTCACATGGCAATGATGAAGTTATTCGTTAATAGGCGTCGGCGGGTCATATGTCAACGACTTTTGTGCAAATCATGACGAACAGTGTATGGTAAACTTTGTGAATTTTACTGTATGAAGCCTGGTCTAAACAGGTCCGTATACTTAGACAGGCACACTTAACTTGCATACATCTTTGAACGTTTGGCCTGCTGAACAGTGAACTTACCATATATTCCTCAAAACTGTATAGCACAAGTTCAACGTCATCAAGCTCCCATTTTTCAAAAAAGTTCGTCGTCAAGTCCCACAACGGTTTACTCACAACCCAGTGTAAAACTATTGGTTTGGGTGGTGATGGAATTGTCTTCTTCTCACACCAGACAGACGCCGGTTTCTTTGTAGATAACGTGCATCCGTCAAACCTCTCATCAAGTCGACCTTGAAAATACAGCAGACTTTTGAACATCACGACCGCTTGATTCAGTGTATAGGTGCCGTTGATTACTGTGAACAAATGGATTGCCATCAAATTTGACACCTTCGGTAAATCTCGATTCGGCTGAAATTATAAATAACAACCTGTAACAAATAACGTAATAAGTTTATCCATAGTTATACAATAATTATGGCTAGTAGGTCTAACACAGTATTGTTTCTGGCTGTTCTCCGCCGAGATCGATCTCTATGCCTTCTACATGCATTCCGACGAACACTGAGCCCAGGAGCCTAAGAACTGACAAATTTATCTTCTCCGGTCTGTGGTCTCAGTTTGCGTGCCGTGTCAAACCGAGTAATTCGGTTATTCACTTTTTTAAAAAGTCACTTTTTTTAAAGTGATAGCCAAAAAACAAGGATGTCCATCATATTTTGCACTGAAGATGGGGTTGTTTGGATGTGAATACTACGTACCAGTAGTCTTCGCTTATAAGAAGTGATGGTAGCTACCGGACGCCCGAGTATATCTTCGGATAGGAGTTCATTACTATTCTAACTACGTGAAACAGCTGTTTCACAGTGCAATTCTAGTTCGCCAACCCCACTTTAATGACGGCGCTAAGAAATACATAGGTCTGACACAGCAAACACACCTAGTAATTAACAGACAAACAAAAATTCCATATATTTGTTTGGTAAACGTGATGAATAAACCTAAACACAAACAACTTTCGACAATCGATATCCAAAGATTAATTAATCGTGTGCCATCTGTGTGCAAAAGGTGTTTTGGCTTGAGTAGACAAAACCTCAAGAAAAATCTGTCTAAAAAGCAGCAGTGGAACTACTACCACGGTAACGCTATCTGTCCGACGTCCATACAGCTCGATCCGAATTAAGTCTTACTAAGCCACTTGATTTTGAATTACATCAGTGAGGCAGACATCAACTTTCAGTCCACTGGACAACTATACACCCCAACAAATCTTTCGTGACTAGAACTTCATAGCTAGCGCTTTAGTAAGATAATCTCATGCGAAAGAGACGGCAATTTATAACAACACAAGTATAATACGTAGTGGTACTACACGGTGAAAAATAAATTATGCCTATACTGGAGTTAAAGCAGTTGATTATAAACTTATCAAAGTTTGATTAATTCTGTCTGATAGGACATGCGCTCGCAAAAAATTAATGTATGACTAGTTGTTACAATTTCCAGATCGCTCAGGTTCTCACGCTTTAACTGTCTACTCACACAAGAAGTAGTATCTGGAAGGTGCCAACAACATTATTTACATTACTGATGAGTAGTCGGGGATTTGGTTTATTTCAATTTGAACATCATCCACAATTGATCGCAGCTGTCGCATTTCCATAGACTATCCAGTCGACCCCTTTCGAAAAGAAGTACAAGACTCGAGTTTTGCTCTCATTAGAGCTGGTCAGTAGTGCATATCATCGCCACTGCCGGGACTTGAACCACGGACACGCTGTTCATGAGGCAACCGTGTTTAACACTGCGCCATTGACCTCACGTTAGGCACGACCGAATTATCATCGCATGTGAACACTCAACCACTTTCGCTTGTGAGTAATGATCAGGTTGCCCGATCGTCATGAAATTATTCAGAGCGTGACTAAACAAAGAGGATGATATTATATATCAACAACTTATCTAAGTTTCCACTTTAATCTTATACTCGTTGAAACGGTTGATTATGGGTTACTCTTCAAACACAGTTGATTGTGGTTTTCCAATTCAGATTGACACTTCGACTAAACCATTCATAACGGATGCAGTAGACTGAGCACTAGTAAATAGCTGTGCCAAGATTAGAAACTGATCGATTTTCAAACTAGTTGAACGCTACTAGTGAAAACTGCGGTTGTATATACTATGAAACAGATATCGACGTGAATGTCAGTGTTGCTAATTGAGAGCACAAACAGAAGTACAGCTTCAGGTTTTGGAAGGAATCTTTGTATTACACTTTCAAGTTGAACATCACACAGTTGACCGCAGCTGTCACATTCACATAGAATTTCCAGTCAGCCTCTTTCGAAAAGAAGCATTGTAGTCGGGTTTTGCTTCATTAGAGTTCGTCAGTATTGCATATTTTTGCCACTGCAGAGAGTAAGACTCCGGTTACTCTTTCACGAGACAACCGTATTGACCACTACGTCACTTACTTCATACTATGCACAACCATCTTATCATATCTGAACGCTCGGCCACTTTCCTTTGTAATTAGTGATTAAGTTGCCCGATGGTTTCGATTGGAGACAGTTAGTCTGTCAAATCCGATCGATAACCCTGTGATTAGGACCAGCTAAACAAGTCAAAAGCTCGGATCTCAATAAAGCTTCTTGATGACATTTCAGGTTGCTGTTGAGTGGTCGCGGAGTTGATTAATTGCCAATGGACACCACTTACACTTGATCGAAGTCTCCGCTTTCAGATAGACTTTCCAGCCAGCATCTACTGACTATTAATATATGTTATTGACAAGCGTTCAGAAGGACGAAGTGTCAACATAGCAATTCTTTTCGAAGTAGGCTTCAGATAGTCTACAGAAGAGTTAGGGTTGTTTTCAGCTGAGAAAAAGATCCGTTTTGACCATAATTAATTATTAGTGAGAGAATTACCTACGCATTTTGGACATGAAATTGTTGAGGATGTTACTCCCATTTACCAAATGGTGATCACTGCAAACGTTTATGTGTTAACCGACATCACGGTTTAATTCTGTGATTCTACTTTTGCGAGTTTAGCACACAGGTCAAAATTAGTCATAGCCCGCGCTTTTTCGTCTTCACAGCAATAAAGCGACTTTCTCTTGAGAAATCCGATTTTTCACGACTGGAAATAAAAACTATGTTGGTGCTTAGTACCTAGCTTGACTTATGTAAATCACGCAACCGAGTAAATAACTGTTGTCAACAACAGGTTGTGTATAGTGCGTACATTGAGTTATATTTTATGAGCGAGTCTTCTAACTTGCGTCAGTTCGATGTTATGCCAAACCAAATGCGAATTCCTATACTTCACAGAAAATGCTTGCTGTTTGCAAGAGAGAGCGTGTACACAGTTTGTACTCTTCCTATCTGTCAAACAGCTAAAAATCAATAAGTTACAACTGCTTGTTCGTGACCTGATTGCTTGCCTTAACATTGCATAATCGGCAAGCACACCGAAATGTAGCAGTAAAAAACCAAGACAATATACGAACGTGCTGACGCTAATAATAGTGTAGAACAAGACAAGCTCACATAATTAGCCATCACATAATTAGCCATCTATACCAGATCTCTGTCCTGAATCAATGCTTCAAATTAACGTTTTCAAAACGCGACGCGCAAAACTGTTTTAAAAAGGTTCATGTGACTTGCGCTAGCTGCGTTGTATTTTATGTACGATAACATTTTTACCGAACCCCTTCTGTGACAACTGATAATTTATCAACTACTGACAGTAGATCGTCGCGTCCCCTCTCGATAAATCGGCGCTTTACTATCAGTCTCACCGGTATTGATAACAGTAATAATATTTCTGGCCGAAACATTTGGTCAAAGACTTATCATTGCATTTTCAGATTCTCCTGCTAACAGTATCACAGTATCTCATGTGTGTGATGGAATCCAAGAAATCAAACAAAAAGTGAATTTTCATTGTTTCATTTTGTGTTTCAACCTGTTACTCATGTCTGGGTATGTGGTTCACTGTTCTCTACGCATACTCTGGAGGCTCACTGGAACGCAGTTAGTAATGGACATTAGTGAAGGCCTCATGAATTTGGCGTTATGGATCCTTTATAATGAATTTAGCACACAGAACAAACAGGATAACAGATAGAATCATAGTAATGCTGGCTCTGTTTTAAAAAACAAAACGGTCATTTTTGTACACACAACGTGTAGAGACCAACCACATTACCTTTTTCCGTATGGTTAGTACAGTTACTGAAAATTCCGTGAGTATCCACATGCAAAACAGCAAGCCGACTGCCACGCAGAATAAAATTTTGGAAGCCGATTTTAGTCGCCATCTGCAGAAGTTATGTTGTGTAATGGGTATCATATTGGCGCAACGCATGACGAGGAAAACCTTGTTGAAGGCGAGTAACGAATGAACTATCCAGCAAGATAGTTGTAGAAGCAAGTGTGCACCACCACATTGTACAAGCAGGGCAAGCTTGTCTGTTAATCTGTACACCAATCAGTTGATCGACAAGTCTTGCTTAGTTCATGGTCAACTCTGGTGTCTACCGATCTGTGCATGTGGGTGAGCACCTTTAACTTCGATCGATAATTAAATAAAGGTCATCAGAATCATGGTTTCCTTTGAGCACATCATGCACTACAACTGCTATCGCATTGCTGTTTACGTTGACTGTGTTGTTTTTGTCAGAAGAAGTGAATGTTAAACATGAGTACTTCACATATAAATATAACGATAGATAGGTGTCTTCTGTGATTCACAACTTTGTAAAACCCTCGTCAGGATGGTTGGAGAGCAGTCAGTTTTGGTCGCATTGAAGCAACCTGATGGACAACCATATAATATAAAGTAATGTTTCCACTGTAGTCACTGCAGAGATGACTTATCATTAATCCGCGTACAGTTACCAAAGGTTGATATTTTCCTTTCAGCAGACCCTACCGAGTTTGGGCAACCTTGAGAGGCCACGTCGGATCATTCTCCGAAGTACAGGATGAAGTCGAAGCAGTTTCATAGATACAACTTCTTCCGCAATCGTTTCTTCTGCAATGTCTGCTTCCTGATCTACGTGTCCCAAGGACAACTGGTGCATTCCGTAGATTTATCTCAAATGATCAACTAACTATATGGAGGTGAAATCTTACCGTCGTTTAAGCACACCTTCAGTGGGAGGCCCGATAACGTACGTGTTAGGAAGAATTTTTGTCTAAGAGCGCCTTTTCTTCGTCTGAGCTTATTTAGATGACATACTACAAACCCGGAATTAATTGTATTGAGAACGCCATCTAGTGGTAGAGCTTGAGTGGGTTGTATCTTCCACTTTTTATGGCGGAAACTGTCAAATGAAAATGTGAAAACAGGCGGACTCATCAGAACTCAACATGATATACGAGCATTACATTAGACAGCTTACAAACAATGTACTGTTAACAGTGTATGACCATTCAGAAAATGTTTCAGGAATATACGAAAACAGTGGACAACTCATGTCGTTAATCTGCCATGGTGCACTTGTCAGTAGTTTGTTGAAATCGACTGGAGTAAGGAAGTTGATCAAGGAAACTCTATAAGATGTGTTCTTATCACCTCGAAGTTGGCTTTATGATAAGCCATCAAACGCATTTTATTAACGGTAGGTAGAGCTCGAAGACCCACATTCACAATGACTTACCGTAGCAGGTCTTTTCAGGTTCCACATCTGCTCAAGCTCGCCAGTAAAAACCTACTCACGATAAAATTTCCCTTCATTGGTCCATCACCTGATGGATATATCGATGAAGCCCAGTTTCCTCTACCATCTTGAAAATTTCTCAGTATGTACAGCACGTGCACGGACTATATGGTACGTGCAGTCATTTACCAGTTAGAAGAAATTTGTACAAACTAAAGATGTCGTTCTTCTCCGCGTTTTGCGTATAACAACATTTGAGAAGGGAGACTTTTAATGTCATTTGTAGATCACTGTCACAAAGCAAATGGATTACTGAAATCATTTCTCAAGCTAGTCCGTAGGGTTTGGAGGCAACTTCTTTGCAGTGTGATATATCTATGGATTACAATTTGGTAAAGAGCTGAGCTACCCAACTTTCCACCGTCATATACACCATTTACGGGTCAGGTACCACATTTCGGGTTAGATTTTCTGTGAAGCCACCCCTCTTTGCTGTTAGTGAAGTTACCTTCCAAATACTGTTGCGATTGGCACTTAGGTAAAAATTTATGATAAGCCAACTTGCGAATCGGATGGAGATTTAGTGCAAACCTCTGAACCGCGACCATGAAAGCCGTATAAGTGGTCAGATACATTACAGGATAGATATTAAAACACACGACGTGACCGACTGGATAAATTGCCAGCGAAGTCAGCTGCAACTAAGCCTGGCCGTAGGCCGTTAGCACAATACAGGTCAACAGGTGGTCAGCCAAGAAGTCCACACTGACTACGTTGTCATCGTCAAGTCACTGTATTGCAGATAACTATAGCTGTCTACATATGTTGCTCGGTTGTTAGTCAAGCTTGCAATGACGGAGAGCGCTGTTTATACTGATGGTATTTCTTCTTGTGATCGTGGACTTATAACTAAGTAAAACAATTTTTGACCAGAAGATACTCACCGGCGGTTACTCAAGACATACGAGTGGATAACTCAGATTTGTCGACTAAGCGACGGACAATATACTATCCATCGCATTCTGCTCAGACCATGTTATCGTGGTAGCTATTTTAAATTGATCGGAAAGATGGTCAAGATGTAGGTGGTGTATTTTGTTAGTCAGTTGGATGATCTTAGGTAACTTTGGTGCAAGGCGGCGATTTATTTTTGGTTCACAGTAAAAGTGATCAATCTCAATAATTCGGTGCGACCTTATTAAGGTAACGGCAAATAGAAATTTTGATTTTTTGGTTTAACTTACAACTTCGTCGGACACTACCGGGGAATTTTTACCGAGTGTCTCGTAAGTAAATGCAGTAGCGCGTAACGTCATTCGAACATGAGGTTTCAGAGTCTGTCAGAGTTACATCTGATCCTCGCACACAACTGTGAGCAAGATACAAGCCAGATGGTTCACATTTTTCAGTCGTTTCTTCTGTTATAATTGTTAATAACAACAGCCAAGAAAATCAGAAGATGAGACTAAGCTGTCACTGATCCAGACCGTGCAGTGCTTATGTCCATCCAGCAGAATGTCACAATCGTTACACACCATGTAAAATATGTCTCTTCACTAATGTCCATTTACCCAGTTTGTCACAGAGAATCACGCCAATTGAGTGTGCTCGCCTCGCATTTGACGTACACAAGTTTAATTATCGATGCAACTGCGGTTAGCTTGCAGAAAAATTAGTAACTTCATTTTGTCAACAATTGTGAGAAAGCTGCATTTCTGTGGACATAACAGGAAAATGGACTTGATATCACATCTTCTAGGTATCCTGTCAGATCCTTCAACGGGTGCATGGAAATAACTCAAGTGGACCGAAAGTCCTTGTAAGTGCGAAATATACAGTTCTTTTAGAGTAGTGAATCAACCGAACACCCTGCCATCCGGCGGCAGTCAACAAATTACTCGACAAATGTAACGACTTCCGAAAGTTCACCTTGTTCACGTATCCGGAAGGTTCTGTAAGCAATTGTACATAATCAATTTGTTGATATGTATTCTGCTGAACCAACCAAACTGTATGAGTATTACCCCCAACTTGTTTATGGCTGAACATTTGGCCATCAAACTATGGTCTTGCCTAAAATAAGAGACTTGACTTTGTGGTAAACAAGTCTATCTTATGAAAACATGATCAGAGCTCAGGTACTGGTCACGAGGTCTGGAGACGATTAAAATTGGATATAGTGAATCCTGTCTTGGAACACTGCCTTGGGAGCTTATGGCAATGCAATAGTTGCAATTAAAGCCGATTGGTGTGCAATCTCAAGTGTCCAAATGAAAAACTGATTAGCAGTTCTAATAACTTAAATACGAAACTGCAGTTTATGTTGGTTCAGCATTTCCGTGTTTGACCTACAACATCTCACACTGCGACATTAGTCACTTCTAAACGATGTGCTGGGTTGCAATTGTATTTCATAATGACCTAGGTTGTCGTTTGATTTACTTACTTAGTACAACTTGATAAGGGCGACTTGTTTTATCATTTTCAGTCAATCCAAGGATCAAGGTTGACATGTTGAAGAAGCTTTGGTCGCAGTTGTGTACTAACGGAAACAGAGTTATCATGCCGCGTTTCAGCATAGCAGTATTTTTGTTCTCAGTAACAAAATGCATACAGTTTATTCATTTTATTTATGTCCATCGACGCTTGTCGTATTCTTCTGTAAATGTGTGTACATATTGTGAACACCAGGTAGGTAGACCAAACTACATGTCGTAGTCAATAAACACATTCTACGACCGAGCAACTTCACATCTAGCTGTTGGGTGCAGACATACTTAAGCAACAACCAAATCAGTCCCGCTGGGATCATAAATGGTTATACGCATGAAATGAATGTTCATAGCCTCTATTTATCGGTTATAAGATTTGCTCGCAATAGCCTTCTGAATTCCTCATATTCTAGTGCGTCAGCTATATAAAGTTATTTTCTAAACTAAAAATGTTACAAAATTCTAAAAAAACATTAGTCCTTCTCTCACAATTATATAGCCGAAGATAAAATGTTAAAATAGATTGTGCGACTTGCGTAAAACGATTTATATCATTTTGTGATATTCGAAATTATATGTTGGACCTAATGTCAGAGAAAAAGATTGAGAGTGTGCGTGAAGCATTGAAAAAATGAATCGGATAATCTGAAACCGCTCATAGTTAGTCACACTTTTTGCTTTCTGAGTGATATATTAGTCAGCTGTTTAAGCAATCTACAACTTCGTAGCTCAGCTGGTAGAGCGCTTGCCGCGTTTGGGCATAGTGTTTCTGTCGCTGGTTCGAATCCAGCCGAAGTCCAGATTTTCCGCAAACGGATCTCTTCTAAATTATCAAATCTACCAAACTACTTATCAATATATGTATATATTATATAATATATAATATATATAATATATATACGTTTGACAAATATTGCTCTAAAAACGTTATAAAATCATCCCTAGTTTGAATACTACTGATATACTGCCACATTGACGAAGTGGTCAGGCTTGTGTACTGTTTTGATCCGGCGGGCTATACTGACTAGAACTCCGGTCCTTCCAGGTGGAACCTTGTCAGACAGGCTAAAGAGAAGCAGTCAGACGAAAAGCACATATACTCATAGAATTGTACGTCACACTACTGACCGCGTAGGAGTGCTTACATACAGAAAAATTATTTTCATGGATGCAACACTGCTATCTTCTGTATCAGGAAGAAGGGGATTAGAGAAGTTGCCTTCAAACAAAGAGCACTCCGGTCACCCAACGGTTGACCATGACCCCCGACGTATTATCTAATACGGTCGAAATACCTCCGATATCATCTAAAACCCCGATGTACCTTCGAGTACATCCACTGTGCGCAGCAGTGTTCAGAAAAAAGACATCATTGTCTTATTCACTGCGCTCTCGGACTAGGCAAGACTCTCACTGCCAAGTGAGTCAGACTCTTGAGTAATTGGCTACGGGTGGGGTCCCCAAGAAAACCTTGTATTTTGTTGTCTCGCAGCATAAACGACCGGGAATTATCAAAAGTTATCGTTCTCCCAACAGTGACATTATTAAACCAACACTGATTTCTCCTACTAGTTTAACCCCATATTGTCTGGCTTCCGTGTGCCTCCGGACGACAATTGTTTTCTGAGGCCAAGGCAAGTGGCAAAAATTGGCGCCCTCAATGTCCACACTCTCCGACAAGTCGGTCAGCAAGCTTCTCTAGCTAGTACTCTCTCACATCTGGAGCTTGATGTGTGCTGCGTTTCGGAGACACGCGTCTACGACTCTAGCAATGTTATTCACTTCAACTCACCTCTAGTTAACTATCAATTCAACCGCTTCTCTCCTAGGGTTTCTGGTGACACCAAAGCTGAATTTTGCTGTCAAGCTGCGGTGAGAGTCGCAATGAGTTCCAGATCAGAGCAGTGTTGTTCTTAAGTGGGTGCGAGTGATCAGCCGATTGCGCGCTGTCAGATTCAATACCTCGGTTAAAGTCTGTCGACGTAACTCAAAAAGACGTCGTGTATTCATTATATCGGTGTACGTTCCGACGGACAGCTGTTCGGATACTAACAAGGATGCGTTCTGTGACGCCCTCGTTGAACTTCTGAGGCAAACTAGACACTCAGACATCATCATACGAGCAGGTAATTTAAATCCTCAGTTTGGTCGTCTTCCCCGGGATGAGAAGCTGCTGGGAGGTATGTTTGGTGTCTGGGCAAAACACACAGAGAATGGCGAAAGACTGCTACAACTGTGTGCATCCCACGGTGGCTATATTTCGAGCACTGTGTTTCAAAATAGGAAGAGTTATTGTGATACATGGGGATCTGCCTGAGCCTCTCAGCCTTGGACACATATCAGTCATATAGCTGTCAGTTAAGGGACCACCACTGTGTTAAGGACTGTCTTGCACTTTACAGTAACTACCTGGACTGCAGGATACTTAACTGGCAATCAAGTGATGACAGTGTATAGAAGGCTTAACAGGAAGCATCAGTGAACCGATTCCACAGGTCAAATCAGGTGGGGGAGTCTAGAGGACGCTGGGAACAAATCGCTGCAACTAGGAAAGCTTGTGATGAAGAGGCATGTTTCGAAGAAGCCGTACAGCTGCGATAGAACTAGATTTCTATCACGTCGATAAACCTCGTGAACTAGTGTTGCTCGATCCTACCTGGTTCTGAATATAATGATCAGAAGTTTTGTGCAAATACCGCGTGCACTACTTGATCGAACGACCTAGAGAGCTGGAAACAACCCTCTTATCTGGAATAGCAGAAGGCGTTTTTCCAGGATCCGTGGTAGTATTGGCCGTCGAGTCGGTATAAGTGAGACCCGATTGGTCAGTTATTGTGATCCAGACAACTCTCCGTCAGAATCAGAAGTAATCCTGGAGCTCAAGTTATTGGAGCGTAATGAGGCTCCTGGACCAGGCTTCCTCCCTTCTTCTCTTTTCGAAGATGATTGGGAGAGGTTGCTATCAGAACTGACAAAACTTCTCCAGACGATCTAGGAAATTGAATTACCTCGTGATTAGTGCCTATCAACAGTCATTCCCGATTTCAAAAATAGGCCCAAATTATATATAACCACAGAGGAATCAGTCCCGTGTCTGTTGCGACGAAGTTATTCACTGGCCTCATTTCACGTCGGCTCACTAAACCCAGAGAAAGTCAGATACGCGAAGAACAGGCATGATTCCGATCCGATCGAAGGTGCGTTGATCATATTTTTACCTTGCGACGGATCTTGGAACATCGGCACTCTTACAGACACCCGACAGTCGTGGTCTTTTTGGACCTAAAGGCAGCTTTCGGTTCGGTTGCTCGAAACGTTCTCTGGAGCTGTCTTCTGCGCAAGGGAGTACCAGGGAAATACGGGAATCTGTTGAGATCACTGTATGCTCACTCTGCAAGCAGGGTGAGAGTTTATGGAAAACTCTCTCACGCATTCGCCACTTCTAGTGGTGTTCGCCAATGGTGTCCAAATTTCCCCTTCATGTTCAATTTTGTCATGGACGATACTCAGGATGGTAGGCTTGGGAAATCCAGTAAACTTGGTGTTGAGCTTCTTCCTGGCACTAAGTTGACCGATCTGGAGAACGCCGACAACATTGTCTTACTTAGCCCCTCTACCGAATACATGCAGACCATGTTGGATAGGGTGAGTGACCGGGCTGAGTCATATGGATGGCGTTCCGAACTTTCAAAGTGCAAAGTGCTGCCTCAAGACTGGGGCATTTATGCTACTACTTTCTCTATTGTAAATAATCCGCTTGAGACTGTAGACAGTTTCACATACTTGGGTAACACTATCTCGTTAGCCTGTGATATTGTTGATGAGATATCCGCAAGAATAGCAAAGGCATGGGTTGCCTTTGCCAAACTGCGTCATCTGTGGCGTCGGAAAGACGTTTGTTTGTCGCTGGAAGGGAGAGTATATAATGCTTGTGCATGGTCTGTTTTGTTCTATGGTTCGGAAACGTGGCCTGTTCGCATTGAATATGTTAACTGGCGTACCGTGTTTGACCACGGTGTCTCTGCCAAATAGTCCACATTAAGTGGACTGATCGCGTGAGCAATGTGGCAGTTCGCCGGCGCGTATTCCGGAACGCTCGGGATGCGCGATCAATCGGTCATCTAATCACGGTACACAGCTTGCGATGGTTGGGTCACGTACTCTGTATACCAGCTGATCGTTTACCGTACCGGGCAATATTTACTGGGATCATCAGCAGTTGGGCGAAACCGAGTGGTAATCAAGTAACAACATGGCCACGAAATGTGAAAGTCTTGACTGCTCAAGTGAGCAGAGTGGATAGGTGTCCTTGCCTGGATGGGGTCCTCGTGATCACTCAAACCGCTGGTTAGAGACGCTATCCAAGATGGCGGTGTGTCGCAGTCAATGGCGTTCCTGCATCCATGCCATTTATAGATCTTCAGCCTAGACTTTTTTTAATAATTTCCAACCTGCTTAGCAGCGTTCTCTTTCAGGACATTGCAGGCCATTTTTGAGTTATGTCAGCTCGAGTCACAACTTTTGGTTTGACTTCCAACGTACAAGCAAGTCAAGCTTACTCGGACACTAAGAAACTCCGATTAGTGTGCAGTGACTGACGTCCCTCATCAAGTGAGTGTTTGAATGAAAAATTATATTGTTGTTAGGTAAAAAAATTAATGCGAGTTATTTCAATTTAGGGGTGATCCTAATATATCTTTTCAAATTGGTGACATATTTCAGTATGCAGTCCATTAAAAAACCATCCCTAATGGTTTAGGATAGATTTACCTAACGGCACAAGTTATATGTGAACACTGAACAATATTACGGTTTTTACATCAGCCCACGGTAAAGTATAGTCGTGCTAGTCATTGCGTCGTCTTGCAACGGGTTTCAATTTCGATCTGGATACCACCCCAAAATTACCTAACTTCAGTGAGATGTCACCTCTATTCCACCAACCAATCTGTAACAACCGTCTACTTTCTGTTGAAAAATTGTGTTGCAGGTCTACCCAACATGTGCACAGGCAGACCAAAATTTGTGAACAAACGGTTTAACTAGAGGCTACCTCAACGCGACAGTGGAGCAGGCTGCGTATGACTGCGTCTGCACTCGCCGCTGGTATCAAATCAATCCGCCAGCCAGAGATTTTAACGAAGACTCGAAAGAGTTGTCAGTGTTCTATGGTCGCCTTCTAAAGCGACCATGCAACATTGAATTTATAATTGTGACTCGGTCACCTTCCCGAATCTCCCAGTTATTATCCAAAGCTTCAACTATCAACGGTGCGGTAATCATAGTCTCAAGCATAATGTGTACTTGTGGGCAGACATTCGCAGTGAATGTACTTGGTTGAAAAAAATGTTAAGAAACGCGATTGGTGGTTACGCAATCTTAGATCGCAGTATGTTCATACAGACTAACGGTTAACGAGGTAAAATCGAGCCAATTATAAACTATAAGGCATTTTCTGCTGACATGGTGAATAAGTTAAACGAGATCTAACGTAGTGTGTCTCACATTGGTAAATTAATTGTTTTCTATGATGTTGATGAATTCACTGTAGTTAGTCTCGCGTGATGGAAGTAATCAGCCCGTTGCTCAGTTATCTGAAACACTGAGTCCCTTTTAATCATGGGTTTAGCCGTAAGTGCCAATCACGATTCAACCTGATTTAGTCTTCTAACCGCTCCACCTAAGTCTTGCTGGTTATTTTCCATGGTAGTCAAACGTTTGCGACTGGCGAAAGTGTACGAAATGAACTGATATCGTAATTTGTGCCTTGTGACTATTCTATTCAAATACTAAGTATCCACCAAATCCTCACCATAAATCAACGTTTGACTTAGAACTAAACAATGCTGCAATAACGTGACCCCAATTAGAGTTTTGACCTGTGTTGTCCTTGTAAACTGTCCATGAACTGGACTGTGAGAACCGACCAGCGCGCTGCTGCTAAGGCAGTGAACTTGCCTTGTTGGGTACCAGCCAAGCGAGACTCACAGGACTTTTAATATGTTAGGCAGAATATTTCTTTTACAACCAAACTGATGATGAATTTCACCGTTTGTTTGGAAAAATCCAGGCCAAAGACAATCAGAATGAAACATACCGGTTTCATAATGGACTTCCAAGAACACCGGCACCCTTGAGTCAAATCCAGTAATATAAGGAGTTTGTGCTTTTTGGTTACAGATTTGTTCGTCGTTGTTAGGCCACGTCATACAATAAGCAAGTTCTGCCGCTTGAATTACAAGCTAATTCGGGCCGCTATAAGTCGTCTGTCATAAATATTTAACCGCACCTCATTTACAATAAAGCGTACCACATAAATTGTACTCCCTGCGTGGTATCGTTTACTTGTATGGCCTCTATTCTGAATCGCCCAGCTCTAGTTTGATAAACAATGCATTTTATAGGCCTAAAATCACTTGTGCTGACAAATAAAGTATACAAAAATTTCCATTAATGACTGAACGTTTGAAATTTATTTGTTCTTCCAGCACGGAATAACGTTTTTCGTAATAGACTGTCCTTAGCCGCCTTATTTTTTTCAAACATATGTTCTATTGAGAAAAAACGTGAAGACAAATTACCATACAGGGGTTTTAACAGTGTCTAAGTGACCACAATGACAAAATTCCCACCGAGTTGGGTTGATGGATAATGTGGATATGCTTGTCATTGCGAAGATGTATGCACTGATTGGATTGTGGCACTCTGACTACTAGTACTACGAAAAAGCTGACATCTTAAAAAAGTCGTGACAGACAACAGGAAGATGAGTTATTGAAAAACAAACACTGATAATTTACAGAAACCATGAATTAAATAGATACGTTCTCTTTGAGATAACAGCTACATCGTGTTGTTTAAATGTTGAGACATCGCAAATAAGTATATCAAAATTACCAAGTAGTCTATGCCCCGACCATCTAGTCTTGTCATTTTATTTCAGGTTCACACTTTAAATTATGTTATCTTCAAACATGGTTCTCCGTCATGCTGAATGCATGCCAGTACAGTTCGGCAAACAACAAGGACCTCCCAATCACTGGATTTATTTAAAATGATTTGCTTTGCATTTTAACTAATTCTGCACAAGTTTCCGAACAATAAGCTCCATTTTCCCGCGCAACGTAATATGTTATTTTGTATGACATCTTTTTAACTCTCTCGAACTGTTGCAGAAATTCACACAATTAAGCCTTCCTTAAGAAGTCTGACCTAGACCAACACGTTCTTGGTAAAATTAAATCATAATGTGGTTAGCGTGTTGGCACTTTGTGATTGATGGTCTCGTTAAATCGCTCCTGGCGATTTAGGATAATTCAGTCAGCAACGCCTACTCAACATTTCCAATTGCGCTTATTCAGACGGTCGAGTCAACGGGACTATCTCCCAAGTTCAAAAAAACGTTAGAAAAGGCGGTCGAAAGAATTGGAAGTTATACGATACTGTTTAATAAATCAACCGGGTATACAAATTATCCAGCAATGAAGTTCTAAATGTGGTAACTAAGTGTTCATAATCATCAACCGTTCAACGGGAAATGACCTCATTAAAACGATCGGGTACAAATGAAGATGAGAACGTGTCAGAAAATACTAAGAAGGAAGGTTTAACAGATAAGCAGTGACATTTATAAAAAAAGAAAGCAAACAGTTTATGTATATTTATAGTGCACAATTCGTCGTGATCGCTTACCACAGACAGCAAAGACAAATCAAGATAAATTCGGAATCGGCTTTCTACAAACAAACCAAACATACCTCAAAGCATTCATCGCTCCGCATCATACCAAACAAAAAACAACAAACGTACAGGAAGAACTACAACAGATCCACTAAACCTGGTGCACTTTAGGATAAGTATGTTAGTTAGCAACACTAGCTTTGTCTGGCCAATTACTTTCTGAAAAAAGTTATGACCTGTTTTCTTAAAATAATGCCCACAAAACAATGCCCACCTAAATATATGGGGGAAACTAACCACTGAAATACTTCTTTGCCAGAAACCCACCATATCCACTAACACACCTTAAGGGAAACGACCTACCTTCAGACCTTTCATAACTGAAACTCTATCAGCACTGCCAGTTGGACTTTGTAGGTTATATCTTACTAATCGCTTTGTAATTGGCTGTTGCTCAAAATTATTTACGGCTTTGTGCACATAATCTTTGAATCCACTGTTCCCAGAAACAAAAAAGAGATTCCGATCCATTGGGTATTTATTAGTTCCGGACAGATTGTCCGAATGAACACGCCATTCGCATATACCGGAAGAAGTGGCATAGCTCAAATCATCAATAGGAGTGTATAGCTGAGGGCGCTTGCACAGAAGTAGAGAACAGATAAATATCGAGTGTAGTTTGCAACTATCTTCCTCGTGATGCCACTGTGACTGCCTTAACATCACTGGTCTGACATAAAGCACTACCAGCACGAAGTGGTCCATGATTTCAATTCGTTGAGGAGTTGTATTCTAGAAGTCGTTTGTAGTCATCACCACACTTACTGTGAACCCTAACCAACCGGTCGTGAAATGGGACTATCACTCATAAGCGAATGTGGATATGAGTTAAGATATGCTACTTCAGTAAAGTCGAACGTGAGTTCGTTAAACCGGTGGTCTTTAGGGTAGTCTCAGAAAAGTGTGGTCGACGTGAAAGTCCCAAATGTAGAAATATTTATACTACTTACGAACCCTGACAAGAAGAAACCTCACGAATTATGCTAGTTGAAGATGTGTATTAGTATGATAAAACTGTAACCACTTTTGGGTGGTGAACAACTTATATGGACCCTACTTCCGAACTGCTTATCATTCAGCTGGAATTCGTTTTGATTCACCGATCAATTATTATTTCAGCGCAACTTCCGAGTACTACAGTAACACTGTGTTAGCGACGACCTACATCTGGCGCAAATTCCTGTCGGGTTGATTCGAATGATCTCGAGTAGGTCGTGGATCCCTGAGTGCAACTGATCACACTTCAAGAATGCACAGACAAGGGTCTAATTCCGGGATGACACTGACATATAAAGGTGAAGATAAAGGGTGAACGGGTGCGTCCTGTTAGGTGGCTGCATTCAATTCACCTACGGTCGTGAGAAAAAAGATATTCCATTCATATTGCTTTCAAGCTACTCACGTTAGTTACGTCAGCTAATGGATGATATCGCGCACACAGTGTCAATGAAATCTATATAGACTATCGATAATTTCTACGGTATTTCAGTAAACTTACTTAAAACCGTAAGCCAATATACTTAAATATCAAATCTGCATATCGGTAGGAAATAGATTATGTAAAAGGTAATACGGTCAACCACTCTATCAGACCTATCAGACCGTTCATTCTCGCCTATTCAAAGGTTGGTGATTAGAGTACATGAAACAGTGTGCATGTTGTATTAAAGGTCGATTGAACTTATCTGAACAGAAATAACAGAATATGCTTCAAAAATTAAAATGTTTAAATTATTCAAAAGTTCGAGAACGTCAGAAATATTTTGGTTGCAGAGGTGGATGAATCCTACAACGTTCGTTCGACAATTCCGATAGAACTATTCAATTGATTCGACTGTTTTCCTTTGAGTCACGACTATTGCTCATCATCATAACTTAAACAACGAAAAGGAATTAAGTTGCGGAAATCTTTCAAAATAATAAACATTTGTGGTCAACAAGATGTCCAGCGGCTCTTCAGCTGAAAACTATTATCTGACTTTAATGAAATCTCTTCTGTTGGTTATGGGACAACTCAAAACACAGTACGGCCAGGAAGAAGACGTTCTATTGGAACAAGAATGTTGGTCTATCTCAAGTTTGTCCAGCAAGAAGTGCTGTTGAAGTTTTTTTTACTTAACCAATCTGACATGTAATGTTGTAATCAGAAATCTACTTGCAACATTATCTTTAACTAGGGGTAAGATGGAGCAGACGAATTGTCATAGGTGCAGTGGTGGACACATCAGCCGGAGCATGCAGATACACTCATAGGTGAACTCATAAACAATATCGCAAGGGTAATTTTATTCTATTAGTTTTAGAAATGCGTATCAAAATCTCAGGAGGATATCAACAGCTATGTATGTAGCAATTTGGTTCGTAACTATATTGACTTGTTGGAGGAAACAAGGTGACCACTAAAGCAGTTGTCTGGATTAACTGTCAACATTACAAACAAGAGTGAACACAGCAGCAGGAGTCGCAAAAAGCGGGTTATTAACTAAATGGTGGGGTGGGGATTGTTTATATATTAAAAAAGGTGACTAACAATGAATAATCAGTTCAACTGATGAGCCGTGAAAACAGAATAAGCCGGCGGTAACAAATATGAATATCTAGGTAGCACACCTACAAGACTACCGACTAATCCACAAGTCGTGGGTTTATGGCACCCATTGATCACACGGTAAGGAGATCGTAGTACGATTTGAGGCAGGTAAACATATTACAAAATAGTCATACATATTTACGGTGTGATACATAAAATGCTTTGTTCTTATGGGGTAGTGATGGTTGGCCACGATTGAAACGATTGATGTTCGTTTGAATAATTCATCATGTAGCAGCTAGAAAAGCTTTGTTCAAATACTGAAATAACCACCGCCCATCGTCCACACTGTTAACGATCACATTTTACCGGTTCTATTCATATTCAACTTTGGATCAAATTGCGGCAAACAATCGCTTCTATAAAGTGGTTGACCTCATTTGGACATTTCACTCATTTCGGTCGTTTCGTCCTTACAATATTCAATGTTATGCATGTGATCTGTTAGAGAATACGTGAAAACGAGCCTGTTAACTACACTGCGTGTCATAAATGAAAGTACAGTCAAGTCATGTTATCATAAATATCGACCACTAGGATGAAACGGTTTCATACGCTCGAACAAGCGAACTTTCGTCAGTCGGAATGCTAACTGATTTCTTCTGATCAGCATGGCCGTAGTAACACTGTAGAAACATGAAAGTTGAAGACTAAGAAGAGGTCATCGTTCACTCAAGTAGGTAGAGTCTCTTCACAGTCTGTATCCGTGCACATAAACTGGTTTTAGATAGTGTGATGGGATCCCTCTTATGATAGTACGTTACTTTTGCGTCCAGAAAATCACATAGAAATGGTTCGCAGGATTTACAGACCCTGACGGCATTTTGAGATGTCTTGTATTTGCTGTTTTGAAAATTTATCCTACGTGTATGTGGCCAGGGTTGTTATGATTGAACAAAAGTACTTGTAGTAGAAACCGTTAGATTTGGTGAGCAGAAGCATCAGAAAGTGTCCCGACCTGGACTACGTATGTGCAGTATTTACGAGGAAGACCTGTTGAACAATTGTATAAGTGGGACTGCTGAAGATTTGTTGGTAGTGCATGATTACGACCGACTGAATGGCACAGAAACGTTGGTTATTCTATCCTAGAGGTCCACTGGACTGATACGTACAGCCTCCTCGAGTAGTAGTTCTGCCATGTGTACTTATCTGAAAAATCCCTCAGGGTAATTTCATCTCATCCGCAAGCCAGTCATCGAAAAGAATCCGAAACAGTCTGTGAGATAGAATTGCGATGGATCTACCTCCAAGCAATCCGGAAAACTCCCATATAAATACTGTGCCTTTAGTGTATACTGGCGGCAAATGTATCTGTACCGTGAGCAATCTGGTTTTGTGCATGATATGTAGGACTGCGCTGTCATTGGTTTGTAAGGTTTTTAATAAAACCTAGGTAGTCCAAGAGGATGTCTAAGAAAAAGAGTTCCCAACAATCTCCTAGTGACATCATCCGTTTGTCTGTATAAGAAACCGCAGACTACGAGCCGACTAATAAGTGTGCTTTTCCTTAATAGACCGATTAAGTCACGGAGATGTACTCGTAAAGTAAACTTATTCTTAAACGTAACTACTAACTACCGCATGACTTCCACATCAGAAGCCTTCATCAATTCACACTGATCATTGATGTTCGAGGTGATGCTCACACGTTCTAAGTGCGTGCTTGAAAGTGCAGGTTTTATAGCTGAATTTATTATTCTGTTCAAGCAAGCATTACTGTTTGACAGATATCCGTTTTTGTTGAGGTATCAATAATGGTAAACTAGATATCTTCGTGCAAGCTACTTTGCGAACCTTCGATGTTTTTTTATTCGTCATTGCATCAACAAGAAGCCAAATATTTTATTACCCAAAGTGGTAACGACACTCATGTTGAAAGTCAGCAGAGTCGTCTCATAAAATTGTCGAGTGGTGGGGAAAACATGATTGTGGCAAGGTATGCACCACTGAAGCAAGGCTTGAATCCAGTGCTCTTCCTAAATTGATAGGCCGACATTTTTTTCTAAATGCAAAAGATGCATACATTTGTGAAGGTCGTTTTTCTTTCCACAATTCATCAGTAATAAAAACGAAACATCTCCGAAGGATTGTGATGCTATGACGATGACATTAATCAGTATGGGTAGTGGAACGTCGCAGTCTTCTACAACCAAGATTAACTAACTAATTACTTGCAGTTGTGTCCTGCCGCTTCCAGTAACCCACTAGCGGCGTCTCAATCTGAGTTACTAAATTCATGGTGAGTGCTACACCATCATATTTTCAAAACTGCCGAAGTAAGGCTCACATTTTTTAGGTAGAAGTTCATTAAGTATTAGTCACAACGTACATCATATCTTTCCTAAGTTAAAAAAACCCAACCGACGATTTTATTTAGAAGCTTAAGTAGTACTCAGAACTGACCCGCACTAAAAACTCAGGTATTCGCACAAAATTAGCTTAGTTTCGCTAGAAAGTCAGAATAGTAAGGGCTGAATGACTTTATAACTGGAAATTGTTCAGTAATTTTGAATGCATACAGAAACCCTCAGGTTAGCATGCAACACTGAATCTACTGCATCAACCAAAGGAAAATGATTATCTAAAACCTATCGCTAAATTATGGATCGAAAAACCATGCATGGTCGATAGTTAATGATGAGCTACAAATATCCTGTGTTCAGATTTTAACAGGTTTGTTGACATGATCGCATGCAAATGTCATCCATGTTTTAGAAGAACCAATTAAATGATCATGCATGGTTAGCCAACCGACGCAGAGATCTTTCGGTTTAATGTGTGCACACTGTACTCATTATAAGAGAGCATCAGCGGTCACAATGATACGACATCGATTTACAACTACCGTGTTCCACCGAGGTCAAAATGAGACCCCAAGCCAGAATGATTATAATTCCCGTTCTGTGTATTATTGTATTCGTCTGGCTAATGAAAAAGACAATTTTCTCGGAGGAACATGTTGTAAGTGTTTTTCCTGTTTCTAGCAGTTTAATCGAACTATACGATGACCCAATATTTTGTTCACCAACTATGCTTTCAAAGAGTAACTGAATGATTGCAGTATTTTAGCACTGTTCGTTATCCACGTTGTAGGAAAACTAAAACTTGTTCCAGTAAAACAACCACAAAAATGGCAAGTGTTTTTAACATCACCAGAACCTGATCAGTCAAAATGATTTTGCATTGAAAACTGTTCTTTGATCTTCATGATTAAGGTGTAATTTGGCTTATGAATTTATCTCAATTAGAGTTAGAGGTTTTCCGTTCCAAAAATTCATTCCAATTGTGGTTCTAAATTTGTCACTCTATTGGAATCTCCTGACACATGGAAGAAATGTTTTCGGCATTTTGGTTTCGTTAACACTCTTGATAAACTTGGTGGCTGCTGGTCATCAAAGAACGAAGTTAAGGACCAGCCATAATGTTCGACATAGGTCGCACTCGCACTTTCCGAAGAACTGTGCAAAATCTGACAATCACGATTCAAGATCGCGACTGCCTCAGAAAGCAAGTGAACTTTACTCCTTTGTTTGAGGAATACTATACGGAATCAGACTGTAAGTATCGTAATCCATGTCACTGATCATTATTCTGTTTTACTGGCCCCATCAAAGCCTTCAGAAAATGGTATTGCATATTGTCAAATCAATTGCTGCCCTGGTGGTAACCCATTTTGGTTTTGCGTGACTTTTAAAATCTATCCAGTTTAGTACTCAGTAAAGAGAGTGTTCTATCAAAGACGTGACTAGCTAACATTTCTCGAGGTCATCAAATTCACCAATTGGTTTTAATAAACTGACTTTTCATTTTTTTACTTGCTCAATTTATGTATGGAGGTTTGATAGTAAAATACATTTTCAATAACTTAAAGTAGCCATGTACGTTCCCGTTGATAATTTGTACACAAATGCACCTGATCGCTCTGATGATATTACACTCTATCATTACCTTTATGTTTGCACATGTTTCGAGTGTGGGTTACATCTTGTTCTCCAAGAGACTGGAACAAGCTACTTGTTTCTCTCTAGAGAGAGATTTGAAAGGACATGGCTGTTAAAATGGAAGTAAGCGTTAAAATGTGAGTAATGCTATATACAACATTTAGTATACGAACGTTTTACCCAATGTTTATCGATTACTATTTGAAAAGGAACAACAAAAGCAACAGCTCTTTTGAAAACATGGCAGTTAACTTTTGCACACAGTGGAATAATGATATCATCTAACAGGTGGACAGGTTAGAAACTTGGCTGATATAAAGTGAACACCACGTACTACTCACAACCGAGTGTGACCCAGCATTTGCGGATGATAATCCAGTTGTGTGTAACGTAAGGTCAGTGCTCCAGTGGCCAACACAATTGACTCATGAGAGTTTGACAGGGGTTCTTATTCTGGCCGAGGGAAGGGTTTGCATTACTAACGAGCTCCAGCAACAGAAAAATTTGAGTACAACGGTAAAAAGATAGTGACACTAGCAGTAGAACATTTCACAAGTAATGAGATGGAAATTTCGGTAGTGACGCAAAAGTCTAATAAATGACTGACAGAGTGTAACAAGTTTAATAGTCTGATATAACTTGAACACCACGTGCTTTCTATAGTAAGTTCCACTGTCCCATGGACACTTTAGCCAGGCAAGTAATCGAAGGTTTACTGCAATAGAGCAAACTGAGCATTAATCGCAGATGAAACTAGATACGCACTTGGCCGTGATACCTCGGCCACCCTTTATATGAGGTTAATGGCGCATCGGTCTGCATGGTTTGAATCGTGAATCCGTGACGGGATCACTAATCCGTATTCTGACTAGGATATGCACTATTGACGAGCTTCAACACAACGGAACTCAAGTCCATTGCTTCACTTTTGGAATAGGCTGACTGAGATGTCTATGGAAATATGAAGGCTGCGAAAAACATCTCGGTTTCTTCAATTTATCAAAAGTTCACAACAGCTAACCAAGTAGTCTGATAGTTACCAGATTTTTATCATTTGCTTATTCCGTCAATAACTGCATTCTGAGTTATTATCGTATTTAGTTAGTATTAGCAATAATTTCACTAAACTTGAACTGTTATTCATTTATTGGTTGAAACTTGTCGCGATGACGTTCATTAGCTCATCCGAACTTGCTGATTAGCATTCACATGCAACAAACTATGCACTCAACCAATATCACGAAATATAAATCTGAAAACAGTCTATTTGATAGCCGTTATCTTTTCATTGAATACAGTAAACTTTCAACCTAGTTTTCTGCCACACTTCGACGTTTGTGAACAAGCGATGCTTCATCAAACTACGGCTTTGTGTCTGTTTTGTGTACAGATTCGTAATGGCATGGTAGACCAAAGTAACTCACATCAAAAAGAAACGTCGCCGACAATGGGAGTAGCAAAGCGGTGAACCAAAAATGTGAAATATGTTTAACTGAATCGTTGCACACCATCCATTTGCTTCTAACGAGTTAATTATGACATCTAAGATGTGTGTCATAGAACTGATTCTACACCAGCACGTGATTTTCCAGAGGATGTCTGCCATTTCGGAATCTGAACATCCCTACTCGCCAGGTTTTTGATAGGTAAATCACGGTGAGATGGCTTTATTTTACTTCGTTGTCCCCTGGAGGTGTCATCTGCTGAGTCATACCCCCTTATTCGTAGTACCACTGATCGTTCTCTACAAAAATACGGACTCGTAGAAACTCAACAAGGTGTAGCTCATGGTTACACAATTCCTGAATGAGGATTCAACTCAATGTTGCATAGGCGGTGATCACTGGGACATCGTTTAGACGAAAGACTGAATTCCTTAGGCTTTTGGCATGAAAATTGATAGGAAAGTGTCTATTCATCGTGTTGACATAATAATGGACTATTTTACTAACTTTTACAATAACGAAATTACTCACAACGGATTGTTAGTCAATTGTCCGTTTGAGCTTTTTTTCGACAAAACTTCCTCATTACCATTCAGACTCAAGTTCTCCTACCGGGTGAATAAGTAAAGCCTATAGGCCCACTAGTTATCAATCCACCCACGACTTGCCCAAATCTAGACATATGTTAACTCATGGATTGACAGATGTCTTCGTTACATGTCAGGTTTCGTGAAATCCGTACAAGTGCATAAGTGATATTCCAGTGTACGATAGTCATATAGTTCTGTAGTGGACACTGTTATGACGTTCTGTCTTTGACAACACGTGAGTTACAAATAAAAAGCTCGATTATAAAGCCTTGTAGTTTAGTTTGCTTCACACAAAAATGGACAACCTTCAAAGTATCGGTGCGAATGTGTATGAGAAAAAAGGATATCCTTCCAGGTTATTGACGGAAAGGAACAAGTGAATATAAGGCGCCAAATTGTTGCGCAAGTCAAGTGAGATTGTATTCAAGATTATGATTTCCGCTTATTGCAAAACATTGGAAAATATTGTTGGTGAGACTGGTTGATTGGTATGACTTGGACATCACCGAAAATTGATCACAGCTGTCGTAATCCCATAGATGTTTCTACTAGCTCTTTCTAGACGAAGGCAACATAACCGATTGTAACTTTAGTCAGCAATCGCCGGTACTACCTTTGTTACGTCTGGGAAGTAAATTTCGTCATGTCCAATGAGTAATCAATATTGTGATTAGCAAGTTTGGTTAGTTTTGCAACTTGAATTTACTATTAAGACAATTGTTCAGTCATCGATGGTGATTAGTAAAACAGGTATTTTGCATTCTGCCAAAACCATTGGAAATCTGGCGATTTCAGGCAAATACGACCGGAAATTTGTATAATTGATCCAACCGTGCCGGTTGTTGGAGTAATAGAACAATGGTAACCATGGTTGTCTTGTAAAGCTGTAGTGGTTGGGTGAAGTAACGTCGACACTGTAACCGTAAATGGAGTGTATGTGCTATTCGGAGAACAAATTCACAGTTACAAAAAACCACTTTACTTTAAAATGATCAGATGAATCAGAATGCATGATCATTTTTCAATCCTACACGGAATGCTGCAACAGTGTTACGGACTAGATTCTAGCATTACTTGAAACAATACCTGATCGTGTTTGCCTCTAACGGCTATTAAATATTTCGTCTTTAGAGTGGTTGAAGTTGTCTGTGTAACAGAAATCACTAAGCAGATTCATACTTTATTACATTGCCATTTTGTGTCGGTTCTGTCAAAGATAGTGGCCTCTCAATATAGCTGAAACGAACCAACTATTCGGACTGTTCACTCACATGTTTATCGGCATGTCAAGTTTCTAGTTAACAGTAGACTGAACAAATGAGAATTGAGTTGCTTGTTGCAGTTCATCGGAAAGTACCTTCCAATGATGCAATCAGTGTTACAATAATCGATATAAATTCCACAAAAACACACGGTTTCGAACGGCTATTTTTTCAACTTTAATGTGATTGCAACGTGGATCCAAAAAACTCAATAGCCTACTATGACAGTGTCTGCCATTTTAAAGCAAGTGTTGTGTATTCTGTGTGCATCGTCAGTGTAGGAAAGGTGACGTACTCCCAACCAGTGCAGTCTTACATAGTACCAAGTGATATATGAGGTTATTAGAACACACTTTGACCAGACTGCTTACCTTGCTGATGTTTGCAGAAGCATATATGTTGTAATCGGTAGATTCAGAATAAAACGTTGTTTATTTTGTGAGCAAAAACGATGCGTTGAAGGCCAGTGAATTTCAACAATTAACGTAGAACAGAGGGTAATAAGATATATTCAGTAATTTTAGCAGGGAAAGTGTTATGAAATGACAAAATATACCCACGTGCACGTGTCATATGATTAGAACTGAATGTAAACAACGTAAAAACTTATGGTATTCATATTCTTTTTAGGGCACCACGTGTACTCTTAATAGATTGTTTAACCTGTCCTACTGTGGTGTAACAAAATTTAGTCATACTATCTGCCGAGCATATTATTATCCGGTTATGTTTCGAGTCAACACAAGTCAAAATCTTCTCAGGTCCACCCCGCTTTTTCGATTGCACCATGTGTTCTACAGGAACAAAGCCCATTAATTGTTTCGGGCAGTTTGCTGGGGCAATATCAAATACGTATATCCCCTGCGGTCGGTTTATCGTCAGTTAGCTATCATAAAAGCTTAGTAGGATAGTCTATGGAAGATCTGAAGGCAAACCCCCAACTACTTGAAAACAAAAGTCTCCCGCTATATGTGTTTTTGTAACGCACGATCGTGTGCACCTATTGATAGTGTAACAACCGTTAATCTGAAAACTAACGCACGAATTGAGTTTTCTAATTATTTTGCTAATCAACACATGAACATGGAGTTGATTTCTTGCATTTGAACTTCACCGTCTGAATACGCGCAAACAGCCAACTCTACGACAGTCGCGACTGGATAAATCATTCAACTCAACTAGTGAGATACAACTTTTCCGAGCGAAAAAATGCCCGCTAATTTGCTTTCACAGTAAGTTGAGATCAGCTTGACTCAGAAGTAAATCACAGGTGATAGATCGTGCTTGCGGGGTTCTTCCATAATTTAGTTCAGTGAAACCCAACATCACTTGTCAACTATGAACAAAAATCAATACAAAAGTTCCACTAAGGTTGTTCGATATAACAAAACACTCGATTTTGGACAGTCAGTCAGACGTACAATATTTTCTCACTGACACTCTTGGTCTGCTTCACAACGTAATTAGACAGGGAGCAAAACGTCTGTTAAAACTAATGAGAACCATAATTGGAAAGGTCTTCAATTCGTTCGAGTCAAACAGAATCATAAATCGTTAATACAAGATAAAGTTCCGTGGAATTGTTGACTACGAAACTATCCCAGGTGGAAAATATGTTACAGGTTTTAAAAATGCCACATTATACCCTCGTCCTTAGCACTGTCAACACTGTTTCGACCCTTCATGCTGTTATCTAAATGTAATACAACTTTGTGAAAAGCACTGTGCCCGGTTTGCAAGTAAATGAAAAGACAGACTGGGTTTAATTTCTATAACTCTAATGCCCAAACACTATTGAGTTGCGAATGTCTGAAAACAAACAACCGAGTTGTAAATAAGGGTGACAGCTGTACATGTTAAAGCCTTGATCAATTAACTGTCTTTATGTCACGAACAACCCAGTCAATGACGAAACCAGACTGCATTGGCTGTCATGTCCTCCACTGTATTTCAACATACTACAAGTTAATCGAGTGATGAATACGGCCTTGCGTTCCCAATAGGCATCTGCTTCTGTTTTCCTGTGCCAAATCGACAAACGATCACAGAAATTCACGTCTTTGAGTAAAATTATTGAAACCAATGTTTTTAGCGCGGTCAACTGGAAATGCAACAATACTTGGATATCTGCTAACTAATGTACAGTTTTACGAATGTGATCCCTTTAACAAACAAAATGAAGTGAATAAATTTCGTTGCAGTTCATGAGAAGCCAGACTAGCTAAGGTAAGAATGTAAGTAGTTGTGTATGTCATCGCGTTTCTTAGTTCTGCAAATCCAGAAACTAATAAACTGACCAAAATTAGATGCGGAGTGAAATAGCAGTTCACAATGGAATGGGAATGCGGTGAAAAGCTGTAAAATGGAAAAGCTATTTTTATATTCTTGGTTCTTTTTACTTCAAAGACTTTTTTTCCTTTTCACTTTAAAAGTAGTCAGCATTTTCAGTTTTGTTTTCCGTGCTGCTGTTTCCATTGCTTTGTAATGAAACTTTTGAAAGGCATATATGAACTGAATTCGGTTACTTATTAGCTGATATTTCGCTTAACTCTTTTCAAGGCTTATTTACGAACCAGTCAGCGGGTCGGTCAGTTTTAGCAAGAGTATACATTCGTGAAACTAAGTCCAAGGATCATACAGGAAAGCAACCGAGAAATGCACTTGTGCATGGGTTTGTCAATGAAAAGCAGCAGGCATCCGCTTACCACACATATCAAGGTTAGAATAACATCAACGTTTACTATCTTAACGATGGTTCACAGCTCAGAAATCTTAAGTAAGCGTTATTCTTCAGTCCCCCCTAGCAAGTTGTATGAACCAATCAATAATTCTTGTGAACAAACAAAGCACTATGATATATGTTTTTAGCGTCAAATATTGATTCTCTGTACATACCAAGTAACTACATGCGAACTTTGATCTGCTTGTCCATAAGTGGAGAAAACACTAAAAAATCAATCGTAAGAAAATAAGACCGTTTAGAACCCATTTATAAAGACAATTTTGACGACAGCATCCAGAACCGAAATTTACCGCAGTCAATTAACCATATGTCCACCGTTCTCTCACATCCTGTTCTTCATGAAGTGTAGTATTTCATTAGCCCTAATCAGCATAGATGACATTTTCCAACATGTCTTTACACGTCGTGAACCTACTTGTAAGAATTTAACCATAGCTTCACGCAGGTCAATAGAACTATTCGGCGTCAATACATGAAACTCCTAAGGAACAAAGCTAAAGAACACGTACGGAGATTTTACCTATTCGATTCTTCTGCTCAAAGCTCGTTTCACATAGTTCATTAAGCATATCATAAATGTCCTATAAAATTGCGTCAATATAACAAAAAAACACGAATAATTTTGCAATACTTTCGTGCCTTGTAACTGTTGACATTTACCTACAGTATATTTCGTTTAAAATATTACTCACGATCCGCGTTGTCTTTCCGTCATCTTGCTGATCACAAGTTTACAAACATATAGGAATGGTGTTCGGGGAAAATTGTATCTTTCGACCATTTGCTTCAAAATAAGTCAGAGTAAATTAGTATTTCGTAGTCAGAACGAGTCGACCGTGAATAGCTCTAATATAACCATCTAAAAACTGTATTGATCATGAACTTTGCAGCCAGCATCATTGACAGATAGTGGAAGTAGCAAGAATATGTCTTCAGGTTAAGAATTAGTGTATCCCTAATTAATTAACCGGAAAAATAAAATAACATTTTCCGAATTTTTCATTGAAATAATCATTGTATAAGAACCTGCATATCAGGACTTTGACGCTCTGAAACGTTTTAAAATTTATGTTAAAACATCAAACACGTTTGAGTTGGTTTAAACAATTTATGCAATTAATTTTCACCAACATCACAACTGTAATGCCATTTATACAATTTTCCCGTGTTTTTATTGCGAACAGGTCATCGATCTACAGTTATCACAGAAACCATCGGTTGTGCTTCAGTTAGAGCCACTTCATTTATTTACTGTAATCAACGGGACACAATCATTGAATCAAGCAACGACCATGCTGAAAACTATGCTCTACTTCCAAGGTCGTTTGGATGCCAGCGAAAATGAATGTTCTTTGGAGTTTACCAAGCCAAGTGGCGTTGTGTGTATGAAAATTGAGATCCCACCTCACAGGCCAATCGTATTACACTGGGTTGTGAGTAGACTTGTGTGGGAACTAGTTGCCGAAATATTCGAACGCTGGGATTTGGATCAAATCAAATTGGAAATGTACAGATTAGAGAATTATTTGGCAAGTTTTTCATTTTTGATTCTTCATATCGGGTCAGTTCATTTGGAAGTCTGCACCTATCGCCGTTTAGGGCCTGAGTTACTATCTTACATAGCTGAATAACCGTCCGAGATATGTCTTACGCAACTGCTCAAAAACTAAAGGCAGTTACCTGCTATTTTGTCGTACGATATTAACGCACGTGAAATTTGTCGTCTACAGGTTAAGCCGTTGATCGTTTGAATGATTCTTTGTTGTTCATTCCGGCCTGATAACAACATGTACAACAATGTTCTGAGATAGGTTCTAGAAAATAGTACAACGCTGCAGGTGAAAAGTCCATGATATACCCAAGCTATACTGAGCATTCCATCAAATTCCAATGGCCACGTTTGATAATGTAGTGGGCAAAGTGGCTTGACTCCCATTAATCTGCCTATTCTCACCATTCCACCAACAGCGCTATTCATGAAGCTGTAACACAACGTGTATTCGAAAGCGCTAAATATGACACTTTAGAACATGCTGATCTGTTTGATAGCACGCCAAATCCATTGAAATGAATATTGTATTCCGGATGATGACTAGAAGCTGGCGTGATTTCATCCACGTAATAATTCTCTATTATGTTTCAAACGTTCGTGATGTGAAAGCTTAGATAAGACTGTACAACTACCGAATCTGTGTTTAGGTGACACTTTGCAGTCAGCCGCCTCGAAGAAAATTTTCCAAAGCGTTTTATGTATTAGGCTGATCTAGAAAACTGCAAGTAGTCCGTGTCAGCTTTTATCGACAACCTGGACAATGGGGGCAAAAGTGATCCGTTTATTCAATTCACCGGGCGCCATATGCCAGGCCATATATATATTAAGTGCTACCGAATGTAGCTTGTGACTCTGGTGGTTAAGTGAACACACCCAAAACAATTGTTTCCCTTCACAGAGTTAAACAAAATGGGTGACAAATGTATTGTAGGTTATTACGTTAGTTGAAGGTTAAGGTTTGTCATCTGCCCCACTGAGTCAATTTTTGCGCATCTGTTTTTTCATAAACCCCACACGGGAATATATATATATATATGTACATGTGAATATATATATGTAAATATTGGTGATGGCATCCGTTTAAAATTTGTCTATCACAGTGACCAAAGTCAAAGGATGCTTGCAATTAACCACCATAACAACTGGCTTGCACCGCACTACTTGCGGTTCCACTCACAAACCACATATCCGGTCTAAACCCGAAGAAATAAGACCTAGATGCGTGTGAGGTAGGCCCTTGTGCCCAGTTGGCCAATATTAGTTAACAGCTTGATTGGCTAACGCGATGTGGAAACCTCTATTTATCTGAAAACAAACACAGTGAGACTGTAGTGGGAAAAACCAAACTAGGAAGAAAAATATTGAAAATATGATGTAGGATGTAAATCAGTAAATGAGTAAATGTCAATGCACCCCAGAGGGAACAGAAGCAGAAACAGAATTCAAGGGCGGACTCGAAAAGCAGATAAAACATTTACCATACAGTGCACTAATAGAGCTGGAGAAGAGGAAGTATAGAAAGCCACAGATTCCCATGTTTTTAAAAGGGGGAGCAGATGAGTTACCCAACGATGGTGGGCGAACAAGAAAAAATGACATAACTGCTATAACTTACTTGAGCCTAACATATTCGTTCTCTTGGCAACATAAGCACTATATGGGAGAAGAGGACAAAACCAGACAAAATGACAACTGAGCACAATTGTTTTCCTAAGGAAATTGTAAGAAACTTGCATAATTCATGTAACGCAGTAACGTATTTAATCTTAATGGTGAGCTATCAATAAAAAATATAGTTATTTGAGACAGTGTAGTAAATAATGATGTTATGATATCACAAATCAGCAACATATACAATCTGAAGTTGAAATTTTGTTCTTCTGCTCGGTGTGCTCCTATAATGCGACATTCGTAGAATGCAACTTAAGAAACATTTTGTAGTATCTACTGCTTCCCAATATGTCTTCACTGATTACTGCCACTAGTGTAAAACAGCTTTAAATGCAAATGTGATCTCTTCGATTATTAAACGCGCGACTAAAATCCTGTTTATATCATGGAGGTATACAACTGCTAACCTGCGTTGTTTTTCATAAAGCTCGCTTAGCAAGGTGTCGTCTTGTTTTCTTTCTATCAGGACATCTAGAAGTATGAGGTGATCATCATATTCTAGTTTACAGATGAAAGTCTTCCATTTATAGCCAGAGTTAGATGTTAAAACTAACTGTTCCACTTCAACAATTTATTTGCATGATAGAGATATTTCATCTGTGCAACAAAACTGGGATTCAGTTTTGTATTTGAGTGTAATATTTTCAAGCTCTACCACGAAAACGTCTGCTAGAATTGAGTGAGATTAAAACCCTTGAGTACAACGTTGGTTTTCTATAACCCTGATGGTTAACTTTGAATTGTAAACCACTATGCAACTTTGCAACAGTTCCTTATAGTACTCGATGAAACATTGAGCTGGTGTTTGCTATCCAGTCACTACCCCAGAAGTGTACTTGGTTGTCCCTTGTGATATAACATGTGTAGAACGCAACGAAACTTCAGTGAGAAGCATCCTTGAGCCGCGTATTCCTTCGTTAGCAATCAAAACAAAAACTTTTGTATGTCACATTATTTGTATGTACACAATGTTTATTTAAGCAGTTTGAGTAATTCGATCGGCAGTCGTTATTGTCACGTATACTGTGTGTGCATTGTTTGAATGTTGCGGGCAGTTCGCCTTGCCTTCATACGGCCGCATGGTGCAGAGAGGCAGAAATGCCCACAATTGGGCGGACTGATATCTATACTACATGCACCGTTGAAAATCCATATATTCTTGGCACTAGAGTTCCGGTGGGTCTCAATCTATTAAGCACAGCATCTGAATTGCTATAGCATATGGTAGTTATGGTAACCAGTGGGAACGCGTGCCACCAAGTGTTCTAACTAAATGTCAAGTGATGGATTCAATTCTCTCGTTTGTGCAAATACGTTTTCAAGTTGCATTTCAAATGCTAACTGTTCGTCATGTTTAGAAACATCACAATACTCACAGCCCGATGGCGATATCTCTAGTGCTCAAACAGTTGTACATATACCGTTGAGGTCTGGTGTGAAATAGTTTTTTGAGAACCTGATTTGTCAGCTCAGACATCAAATAGGCCTTCATTTTGAAACTGTTCATTCCCATACTCAATGCCGGCCTGATCAATGAATCAGCACCTAGTATTTTTGTGATTCCACTTACAAGGAAATGCCGTTCAGTAACGGAACTCTTGAGTTTAATAACAACCGATAAACAGGGTCAACCGGATTAAGTGTGCATTGGTCTGACGTCCGCACGTTAGCCACAACAGAAAATCATCTAAGATATCTCCCAAATTATTACGGGTATTCGTACGTTTGCATGAATTCCGTCCCATTTGATGTAAACTGACATTCGGGATGATACCTGACATATGTATGCTGTTCATCCTGTGATCTCCTGTTTTATAATTGAAAACTGCTAAAAATGTACCTTTGTCGTAAATTGTTGTTTTGAAGACCATAACTCCACAAGTTATGACTCAATTTGAGTCCAACTGAAACCGTTACCATTCCATAGTCTGAGCTCAGATAACAACGTTGATAAGCTTGCATTCGACCGTCACAGAGGAAGATTATGCAAGACTAACGTTTGGTGTTTTTATTGAAGTCGGGTTACTGCGGCTGAATGGCAAATTCTAAAATGTGAAAATTCTTTTGGTATGTTATCTGCTTTCATCTGCATGTAGTTAACTAGCGTTCTGTTTATCATAGCAGACAATGAGTCCGTTATTCAAACCAATGTGCTTAGTACTTATGTTGGTAACGCATTATTAAGTAACTTCCTTCTTAAGCCATAGCCAGTGAAAACCGAAAGAGCAATAAATTACTAACTCGATTTTATTCAGATACGTCGGTACCCACTACGTCTGTGTATTCTTGTGCTTTTGACAGGATCATATTGGCAACGCACCAACAGAACATTATGCTGGCTTCTCCACAATGCTAAAGTTAGCAGCGCCATTTATTTTGCCCGAAACAGTGACCAAGGTTTGTCAATCCAATTTTATGAACCTATCTCGATTTTCCATTACCTCATCAAATTTCCATGGGCACAAACAATACACATTATCATGACAACAGTGAACTGGCAGAAATACATCGATATACACCGTTGGGAAATACATAGTCAAAAGCAGTTAGAATTCTTTAATTGGTTCTCGCATGATTCAAATACTGAATGTCCATCTGCTCAGATTAAATGAAACAATTTTTATTGTTTAGATTCCCTACTTCTCTCTGTCTGATGAGTATAATAGGTTCGCAGAATTCCGTTCCTTCCTTTAATTACCAGTTCCTTTGACCCAACACAAATCCACCGATCAAGTCACTTTGACCGTCGAAGAACATTTGGTGATCGATTGGTATGCGTAGTGCTGACTAATAAGTCTCCGTTATATCGTAGAAAAGTAGATGATGAACCACAAGAATGAGTTATCAAGATTAAATGAAGTGATGAGCGTGTGAGCGTTCCCACATGGTAGGGTTATGGTGATTCTTCACATATGTAAGCTAAATTATGGAGTCAACTGGGAAGTGATGGTTTTGGTGTATCTCACCGGAAATGAATCGATCTACAAGAACACACCGAGAATCTCACGCTTTCGAATATAGTCTTTTCAGAACGGCCCTAAAGCTTGAGGTATTAATATTCTTACGGACTATTATTATCCAGCACACATATCCGAGTTGTCTTCCTGAGTTATTGTCGTTGTTTCGTAGAAAGGTGCGCATCGACTTCCCTGTACGGTTTTGTCAAATGTGGTTAGGTAGCTGGGTCGTAATGTTTGGTCCGGCGAAGCGGATGACTTGTGTAAAGATCTCTCAGTTGAAGAAAGAACGATAGCAAACTAAACCACAACTATCCATCAGTGTATGAAAGCAAAATTGTTCTTCACATCACTGGTCCGAGCAGCTACACTTTTACTATCTAACTCAGGCTAAGGTATTGGAGTAAACCGTATGCTTGTTACACCACTGCCCACTTCGAGATGTGACAGTCCAGTCCATTGGACATAATCTGTTTGCATTTTCAAATAAATGGAAATCAGCCGCTCGAAGAAATTTCCATTTTGTCATCAATTCTTGCATAACAGCAAACTGTTTAATGACCAGTAAATTGTATCTGATGCTGCCATATCAGCAACCGTGCGTTACCCTATCAGTTACAGATCTAAGGCCACAAAACCACAGCCTCTCTTAATTCTAAATCAATTTTTTCTTCGAGCGCCATAATAATTTAAGCTAACATGAATGCTACAACGTCCAATTTTCGCCCACTTTGTTAGCTGAGCGATATACATCAAACTGAAGAGAGAAGTGAGTGCTGAGGATCCGGTTTTCATATAATAACGGTTTGTCAAGTCTGGGTGAGATGATAGAGCAGTCCGAACATTACTCACAAATAAATATGGCTGTATATCTAGAATTAATACTTCGATCTAGCCCAAGGCTAGGTCGATAAGAATACGGGCCTTCGTTCGAGTCCAGATCTCGACCAAGACATGCAGTAATGATGAGCTCTCCAGAAGTTGAAATTAAATATTGTTATTTCCTTTTGAAGAGGAACTGGCTGGAAATCTTACTAGACTTTAGAAACTACTAACATCTGTGAGGAGCGTTTTGCTTATAATGGTTGTTTCTCACAAGTGTAATCTGTAAAGGGTACACTTGGCACTACATGACACTTACGGATTGTGAATATGTTTTCTGATGAATGATTATAAAATTCAAACTCACCGAGTGGGGTAAGGTACATAAGTCCCGGTGAATTAGTTTTATTTGTACCACCGAACATCTCATACCAATAAAAAGTAGGCTTTTCGTAATATTCATAGATTTGCAAAACCGGGCTGGCTAGAATACCTGTAGCAGACTGCATAAGCAAAAGAGTGTGGCACTTCTGCGTTTGAACAGTTCACAATAAGCGTCAGTAATTCACCGCCTGTAGTCAAGTCGAAAGCTTTATTCAGCCGATTTTACCATATCACTCCCAATTGTGTTTGGTTTAAATTGTAGGCCACTTGTTCTAACACACTTCTTTGATCGAGTGTTTATTTTATGCAGCATTTGTTAGTTCGACGATTAGACATGTTTTGCAAGAGGTCAAAGTTTCTCACCCTGAATACCTAGGTGCAGGTCTGATCGACATGATCTTGAAGGTCACTGCATTTACTCCATATAATGTTAGTGTTGTTGCATGACAGGCAGTTTCGTTGTGAGTAATATACTACTCACAAGTAGTATGTTTCCCACAGGCAACGTTTAGGAACAAAAGGGCGAACTGCGAATGCCAGGAAGACGGAGGACAAGGAAAGACTATCGAAATAGTGTGTACGCGCTCGGCAGAAGTTCCACCAAG